>QGSO01000747.1:0-20401 GCA_011037825.1 Carya cathayensis | reverse complement strand
TTTTTTTTTTTTTTTAACACTTCCAGCATGTAAAATTCAAGAATCCAGGATTCAAAGGGATTTAATCTGTCTTTCAACTCATTACTAGTACTCCCCAAGATGGACCAAAATGTGTCTAAGGCATGCAAACAGAGAAATAAATTCTCTTAATTAACAAACACTTGGGTTGGGTTTGAGATTCTTTTTATCTCGGATTCTAGATAATTTATCGATTAACAATCCAGTCAAGGAATTGATATTCGGAACATAAAAATTAAGCTCAAGTTTTTGCAATATTTTCTCAAGAAATTCTCTAATTTACTAGCCAAATTTATATTCATAATCAATCGAAAGAGGCCTTGATAAATTCAAGCTTTTGTTGTGCCTTACGTCAACAACAAAACAAGAGCAAGAGCCGCAATCTATTTTCCCATTTGAATCCGACTAGTAATTTAGTGAAATCAACATTAAACAATAAAATATTGCATCAAACTAGAATCTAAAATAAATTAAATCTCATCCCACAACCCAAGCTTTAGAAATTAGTCACACATGATATTTTTAGTAACAAAAATAAATCTAAGTGAAGTCATAAAAAAAATCTGTAAAATAAATAAATAAAACAAATAACACTAAGAATTCCACGCCGGCTCAACTAAGAATTTAGGAAAGAAAAGTGGGCAACAAAAAAAAAAAAAAACTGAAAATGAATCCTCTGAAATAATAACTAAAAAAAACACTAAAACGTAAAGCAAAAAAATGAATCCGACTCTTCGAATTAACAGCTGCTAACGTAAATGAAAAGATAAGGAAAATGATAGTAAAATAAATTCCAGCCGTACTTAAGTTCTAAACTAACAAGAGCGAAAAGAAAACAAAAGAACAACAAGCTGCCCAAAGAGACAAAACTGAAAACAAAAAAAACAACCCAAAAACCCAGCCACTTCCGTTTGCTATGTAAATAAAAAAAAACTACTGCTCTAAGCTTCCTACCCCAAAGGAAAAACAAGAAATGAAAGCCTCTCCTCTCTACGTAAACTGCAGAAAAACAGTCCATCCTAAACTAAAAACTGCCCCTGGTTTTATAAGGTCTGCATGTGTGCTTTCTTCTCATTTTCTGTCCTTGAGCTGCTGTTTCCAGGTTGGTGCCAGCGTGTGAAGTGCATGTGTGCTGCGAGTGAGACCTGTATGTGTTCGTGAGCTGCAGCTGGTTTTCTGCATGTGCTGGTTGCTTTCCAGCCGTGAGTTGCAGCATGATTTCTGCATGAGCTGGTTGCTTTCCAGCCATGCGCTGTTAATTGTTTTCTTTCAACTTTCTGCATTTGTGTTCAATCCGTGAGTTGCTGTTCTGCTTTGTGTGAGTGATTTTCTGCAGGTGCTGTCCATGGTTTCCAGCCGTGAGTTTCTAATTCCAGTTTGATGCATGTGTTCGTGAGCTGCCCGAGTGCTTTCCTGCATGTGTGCGTGAGTTTTTGCAGGTGTGCTGAGTTGCCGTGAGTTCCACTTTTTGCATGTGCCTTCTATCCTCTGCATCCGTGAGTTTCCTTTTTTTTGTTTTCCTGCATGTGTAAGCTGTCCGAGCGCATGTGTGAGCTGCTGCCTTGCATGTGTGTGACTTTCTGCATGTGCATGAGGTGTGTGAGTTGTTGCAAGTGTTTCTGCTTTCTGCAAGTGTTGCTCTTTTGATCTGTATTGAGGTGCTGCACTGCTTTTCTTTTTTTTTGCTTTTTGCATGTGCTTTGCTTCTTTTATTTTTCTGCATCCGTGCTGCATGTTTGGTTTCTGCATGAGTGTGAGCTTCTGCTGCTGTTTTGCCGTGGGTGAGTGGTTGCTGTAAAACCAGCTTGATGCATGTGCTGTCCGTGTTTTCCTTTTGATTTCTGCATGTTCAGTTTGCAACATGTGTTTCTTCAAGTGCCTCTGTGATGTTGTGAGTTCATGCATGTGCTTCCTTGGCTTTTCCATTTTCTGCATGTGCACTTCCTGCCGTGTATGCTGCTGCATGTGCATGAGTGAGTTTTGAGCTGCTTTGCTTCATGTCCTACATGTGCCGTGAGTTTTGAGCTGCTTTATGTGAGCTGCCCAAGTGCCAAGTTCCTGCATTAGTCGGCCCCACATCAAAATGCATGCATCTATGTTTAATTAGGGGTAATATATTATTTCACATGTCAAAGAAAATTAAGTCACATTATCTAATTAATACTCTTATTTTAACTCATAAAGCACTTTTACTCAAGATATTTAAGAGTATTAGTGTCACATAATTGACCATTTATCAGGAATATCGCAACATCTTCACCTACATTCATGAAGATATGATAGGAATCGACCCAACAATCATGCAACATCTTCAGAGCGTGGACCTTAGAGCCAAGGGGGTAAGGTAGAGACGTAGAAGCTTCAATGTAGAAAAGAACACCACCATTGACGTAGAGGCTGACTGGTTGCTCGGGTAGGGTTTATACGGGAAGCACACTACTCGGACTAGTTGTCCAATGTTCAAGGACCAAATTGGGAGAAATATGGAGGTCTATGTAGACGACCAACTGGTCAAAAGCGGAAACCCCATGTAGCACCTAGACGATCTTAAAGAAGCCTTTGTGGTGTTGAGGCAGTACCAGATGAAGCACAACTCAACAAAATGCGCATTTACATGGGCTCTTGGTGTTGTGAAAACGATAACAATAAAGTGAAAATAAAGAAATATGAACGAGAAAATCACACACGACACACAGATATACGTGGTTCGGCAAATTGCCTACGTCCACGGGAGCTGCAGAGGATTTTATTGCTTGAGGAATCACACTACATTGGAGGGGCGAAATACTGTTCACCAACAGTATTGTACCGTACGGCCAAATATGTAGAAAACACATATTTATAGTGAAACGGTGGAAAAAACCCTAGATCTGAAATTATACGATGTTCGCTTGAGCTGCGTGTCGAGCACGCGTCGAGCGAACTCCCTTCCGAAACGGCTCGAGCTCACTGTCGAGCAGACATCGAGCGTTCAACTCTGCCTAATTTCGCTCGAGCAGCTAATGCCTCCGCTCGAGCGAACTTCCTTTCCCGCAACCGCTCGAGCTCACTGTCGAGCAACCTTCGAGCGTTCGAATCTGCCTAGCTTCGCTCGAGCGGCGGCCATCCTGACAAGGAAGTTCCTAGGCTTCGTGGTGTCAAAGCAGGGAATCAAAGACAACTCAGTGAAAGTGGAGGCCATCCTGACAAGGGCAAGAATTAAAACTACAAACGACGAGGTAGAGTACGAAGCACTTTTCTTCGTCCTAATGATCGCCAAGCCTTTGGGTGTTGAGGAGGTGGAGACTCGGCCCGACTCCCAAGTGGTGGTTAGCCAGGTGCAGGGAGAATTCACTGTGAAAAGCGACAAATTGAAAAATTACCTAATGCTGATAGAGGCTAAACGCACTTGTTTCAAGTATTTCCAGATACAGCAAATCCCAAGGGCTGAGAATTAAAAGGTGGACAGGTTGGCAAGAACGGCATCTAGGAAGGAGAGTGCCCCCCTTCCAAAAAAAAAAAAAGAAACAGTTTTTAGGACCGTTGAAGTACTTGTCGTAGGGATCGAGGTCATGGAGATCAGGTTGGGACCACTAGTATGGGCTGCGGACATCAGTAGATACCTAGATGCCAACAAAGTGTCCGTTGATAGATGAGAAGCTAGGAAGGTCGCGTGTCAAGCGACGAGATACACTATAGTTGATGGCATCCTTTATTGGAGAGAGTGTACAATTTGCCTCTCTTGAGGTGCATTTCAAACAAACAGGCCCAACATGTGTTAACAGAGATACACGAGGAAATATGTGGCGACCACTTCGGAGGTAGGGTGCTAGCAGGCAAAGCAATGCGAGCATGATACTACCACTATAGGCAAATCAATGGGAGATACATCTCCACCCTCAACTCCAACCACTATAGGGACTACTACTGAGACCTGGGAGTTAGGTTCCGGTACTCCTTCTCAGGCCACCCACAGTCCAACGGACAGGTGGAGGCAACCAACGAAACCCTGTTAAGAATACAAAACAAGAATCTCTACCAAGGCACATCTCCACCAATGGAATATGCAATGACAACTTACCTCTCTGCTGGACACCAAGGATAGTCCATTCCTTAGTCTACTCTATCCTCCCTGCGGAGGAGTGCTAGACAGCTCTCTACTGCCCAATAACTTACCTTCCTCGTGAAGGTCAACAGGCAGGAGCGGGTCTGGTCCCAAACTGCATGAACAGACTACCTCCTCTGAGTCAACAGGTGGGTCCAGCCCCCCAGCGACCCAATCTCCCCCATGAAGGAGTGCAAGTCCGACCCCATGGCCCCCTTAACAACTTACCTCAACCTCTGCAATGACGAAGAGTGGGTACAACACCAGCCTAGCCCTCACTTGCCTTCCTTGTGACGTGAACATGTAGAAGTGGATCTAGTCAGGGACTGCTCAAACAGACTAACTCCTCGCGAGGGTCAACAAGTGGGAGTAGCCCTAGCGACACCCTGACCTCCCACACAGAGGAGAGCGGGTTCAACCTCTAGGCTCCTCTATCATTACCCCGTCCTCATCGCGGCAAAGAGGGGAAGGCACCTCAGCCCTCCTACACTTACCTTCCTTGTAGGGTAGAAAAGTGATGGGTATAATACCTATGGCTGCTTGATCCCCCCCATGGTGAAGTGCGGGCCTTTCCTCAACTGCCAAACAACTTACCTTTCTCGTGGGTGTCGACAGGCGGGAGAGGGTCTAGTCAAGGACTACTCGAATAGACTACCTTCCCGTGAGGCTCAACATGAAGGACAAGTGCCAGCCCGACCTCACTCATGGAGGAGAGCGGGTCTGGCCTTAGGTCCATCCAAAGAACTTACCTCAACCCCCGCTACTACAAAGAGTGAGTACAGTGCAAACCTAACCCTCACTTACCTTCCTTGTAATGTCAACTAGTAGGAGCGAGTCCAGTCGCAAACTGCCCAAATAGACTACCTCCCTGCGAGGGTCAACAGGCAAGACTAGCCCCTGTGACAGCTCGACCTCCCCCATGGCGAAGAGTAGGTCTAGCGCCAAGGCTGCCTGAACAACTTATCTCATCTCTGTCACAACAAAGGCCAAATTACGTTCCCGAGAGGGCCAAGGGTGGGTGTGGTTTGAGGCACCCCTGCCCCTCCCTGGCAGAGCGCAGGTTAGTCTCACAACTACTTGACAAAACTTTAGAAAGATTGTCTCCTCCAACAGATAACATCTCCAACCTTCACCACACTTCGGCCAGACAGCTCAAGTTAGCGAATGTCAATAATTACTTATACTGTAGTTTGGCTTCCACAATGAACTCAAATGACCGACCCAAGTATCTGGGCGAGCCTAGCCTTTACTTGCTAATTCTTGATATTTTCTTTGTGTTTGCAGGCCCAAGATTGAAGATCCAAGCTGTTGAGGGCCTGACCCAAAGGCATACGACATTAACAGTGACGCTGTCTGTGGGATCCTGAAAAACTTTACATGTCAAAAACTTTACGTGTCCTTCATATGCTTGTGAGAGCTTGTTCTTAGACAGGTCAAAAACTCAATGAGACAACAACGATGGTAAACATGGAAGTAATGCAACAAGAAGAGACACAGAAGGAGATG
Organism: Carya cathayensis; assembly: GCA_011037825.1. Taxonomy (NCBI): domain Eukaryota; kingdom Viridiplantae; phylum Streptophyta; class Magnoliopsida; order Fagales; family Juglandaceae; genus Carya; species Carya cathayensis. The sequence continues at coordinate 14,793 of QGSO01000747.1, read as the reverse complement.
CGTAATAAAGCTATCAACGAGTTAAGGGACACTGGAGGGGGAACCAGCACCATGCAAACAAGGAAGCATGTGTAGGATGTCCTCTCACCCGCACCGGAGTGCACCCTAACAAAGGGCGAAGTACGAGATGAGTGCGCACTCAGGAAGGTAGAGCTGAACAAGCCACTGGAGTTGGTTCTATAGGACCCAATCTGCCCAAAAACCATCACCAAATTCGGTACCTGAGTCGGCTGTCAAGATAAGGATCACTATGCAGCAAATCCTCATAGAACATCACGACGTCTTCGCCTGGAGTCATGAAGATATGCTAGGAATTAGCTTAGCGATCATGCAGCATCATCTGAGCGTGGACCCTAGAGCCAAGGCAGTAAGGGAGAGATGCAAAAGCTTTAGTGCAAAAAAGAATGCCGCCATTGCCATAGAGTCTGATCGGCTGCTTGGGTAGGGTTTATACAAGAAGCACACTACCTGAACTGGTAGTCCAATGTGGTACTAGAAGAAGCTAAGTGGCAAGTAGAGGATGTGCGTGGACTTCATGGATTTGAAGAAGGCCTACCCGAAAAATAGCTTTCTGCTCCCTTGCATTGACCTGATCGTCGACTCAACAATGGGCCATCGCATGCTGAGCTTCATGAACACCTACTCCAAGTACAACCAAATATGCATCATCCCAAACGACGAGGACAAAAACTCATTAATGATGGACTGGAGGCTTTATTGCTACTCGGCCATGCCTTTCGGGTTGAAGAACGCAGGGGCCACATACTAGTAGTTGGTCAACGGCATGTTCAAGGACCAAATTTGGAGTAATATGGAGGTCTATGAAGATGACCAGTTGGTCAAAAGTGGAAACCCCATGCAGTGCCTAGACAATCTTCGAGAAGCCTTCGTGATGTTGAGGTAGTACCAGATGAAGATGAACCCAACAAAATGTGCATTTGGCATGGGTGCCAGGAAGTTCCTAGGCTTTGTGGTGTCAAACTAAGAGAAAGTGGAGGCCATCCTCGATATGCTTGCCCCTCAGAGGATAAATGATGTCTAGAAGCTCGTAGATTGGGTGGCAACCCTTAACCGTTTTATGTCAAGGTCTATCGACAAGTGCCTTCCCTTCTTTAAAGTATTGCAGAAGGCCCAAGTTGGAACAAGGAATGTGATGAGGCATTCAACGCCCTAAAAGAAAACCTCACCAGCCTTCCGTTGCTCAGCCAACCTAGATGTAGGGAGATCTTAATCTTGAACCTATCCATCTCCCTACAGACAACCTCCTCAGCCTTAGTATGAGACGATGGAAGGTCTAGTGGCCAGTATACTACACCAGTAGAGCTTATAGAGGGCCTGAGGCCAAATAGCCCCACATCGAACAACTCGCCTTCACTATGCTAGTAACCACTTGGAAGCTTCGACCTTATTTCCAGTCAAAGTCCTCATCAAGACCCCCCTGAAGAAGATCTTACAAATATTAGACACCTCAGGCAGGCTCACCAACTAGGCCATGGAACTAAACAAGTTTCTCGATGCCCAAATGCACCTCCATAAATGGACAGGTACTAGCAAATTTCATCACGAAATTCATAAGCTTCCCAGAGGAAGCTGACCATGCACAACCAATGAAGTCCTAACAAGTCTTTATCGATGGCTCATCTTGCTAGGCTGGAAGGGGAGTGGGAGTGCATATCATTATGGACAAGGGCGAGGAGCATGACTATGTTGTTAAGTTGGCATTTAAAACTACAAACAACGAGGTAGAGTACGAAGCACTTTTCTTCATCATAATGATCGCCAAGTCTCTGGCTGATAAAGAGGTGGAGATTGGGCTGACTCTCAAGTGGTGGTTAGCCAGGTACGAAGAGAATTCATTGCGAAAAGCATGAAATTCAAAAAGTACCTAATGTTGATAGAGGCCAAACGCACTTGCTTCAAAGTGCCCGTCGACAAACGAGAAGCCAGGAAGGTCACACACCAAGCAGCGAGATACACTATAGTTGATGGCATCCTATACCAGTGAGGGTGCAATTTACCTTTCTTAAGGTGCATCTCGAACAAATAGGCCCAATATATGTTAACAGAGATACAAGAGAGAATCCACGGAGACCACTCTGGGGTAGGGTGTTAGCAGGCAAAGCAATGTAGGCAGGATAATACTGGCTGCGTGCCTTGAAGGATGCCGAGGAAAACATGAAGAGGTGTAGAAAATGCTAAGAATACTCTAGGGTGCCCCATCACCGGCTGGAAGAGCTGAAGTCAATCAGCTCACCCTGGCCCTTTGCCCAATAGGGGGTCGACCTAGTGAGGACCCTTCCCCCAGGCAAAGTTGGGGTGAAGTTTGTGGTAGTCGTAGTGGATTACTTCACCAAAATGGTGAAGGCCAAAGAGCTGGCAACAATCACGATAAGTAACATCACCCACTTCTTGTGGAAGAACATCGTTTATAGATTCGGCATCCCCTACAACATCATTTCAGACAATAGAAGGTAGTTCGACTCTAACCACTACAAGGACTGGTGCCGAGACCTGGGAATCAGGTTCTGGTACTCCTTCTAGGAGCACCCTCAGTCCAACGAATAGGTAGAGGCAACCAACAAAACCCTATTGAGAATACTAAAGAAGAAGCTTAGTGACTGAAATGAGGCGTGGGCAGAAGAACTCCTAGGGGTTTTATGGGCGTATCGGGTTATAGTAAGGATGTCGATAAGGGAGACCCCATTCACCCTCACATACGACTACAAGCCATGCCGCTAGTCGAAGTTGAAATCCCCACCTACAGGGTGCAACATTTCTAACAACGCTCCAATGATCGGCAACTAGAGGAATAGCTTGACCTATTAGAAGATATTAGGGAACAAGCAGAAGTGAAAATGGCAGCTTACAAGAAGAGGGTAGAGCGCTACTTCAATCAATGGGTGAGCCCAAGGTCGTTCAAAGTTGGGGACCTCATGCTAAAGTAAACAAGGACCCTTACATGAGACAAAGGAAAGTTAGGACCACAGTAGGAAGGCCTTATGTAGTCATCGCCAGTAACTAACCAGGCATCTATTGGCTTCAAGATCCCCATGGGAACGAGTAGCAACACTAGGGGAACGCTGAACACCTATGGATGTTCTACCAGTAAAGCTTTGTGATTTTTAAATTTGTTGCTTGCTTTACTTATAAAAATAAAATAAAATTTGTAGCTTGCTTTAATGAGTGTTGCATACACTCTATTAATTGAGAATACGAATCTTTCAGGGGTTAGGTGTGTAAAGCGGTATCTCCACCAATGTGTAACTCACCTCCAGCACAAATCTTTGCCAAGGTACATCTCCACCATTGGAATATGCAATGACAACTTACCTCCTCTTAGGACACCAAGGATAGTCCCACACCTAAGTGCTGCTCTATCATCCCCGCAAAAAAATGCTAGACTGCTTACCTTCCTTGTGAGGGACAATAGGCAAGAGCGTGGCCAATCCCAAACTACCCGAATAGATTACCTCCTCTAGGTCAATAGGTGGGTCCAGCCCCCCCAGCGACCCAACCTCCCGAATGAAGGAGAGCAAGTCCAACCCCATAGCCCTTTGAACAACTTACCTCGACCTCTATCATGACGAAGAGTGGGCACAGCACGAGCCTATCCCTTACTTGCCTACCCTATAACGTTAACGAGCAAGAGCGGGTTTAGTGAGGGACTGCCTGAATAGACTAACTCAACAGGCGGGACTAGCCCCAATTGCAACTTGACCTCCCTGACGGAAGAGAGCAGGTCCTCAATCATTACCTAGTCAACGTCACAACAAAGAGCGAAAGGCACCTTAGCCCTCCTACACTTACCTTCCCTGTAGGGTACCAAAGGGATAAAGTGTAATGCCTATGGCTACTTGATCCCCCCGCAGTGAAGTGCAGGCCTTTCCTCAACTGTTTGACAACTTACTTTTCTAGTGGGCATCGACAGGTGGGAGTGGGTCCAGCAAGGACTGTTTGAATAGACTACCTCTATGTGGCTTAATTGGCTGGATGAGCCTCGTGCCAGCCTGACCTCACTCACGAAGGAGAGCAGGTCTGGCCTTACAAGCTACCCAAACAACTTACCTCGACCTCTGCCATGACGAAGAGTGAGCATAGTGCCAAACTAACCCTCACTTACATTCCTTGTGACGTCAATGGGCGGGAGCGAATCCAGTTGCAAACTACCCGAGTAGACAACCACCTTGTGAGGGTCAATGGGCAAGGCTAGCGCTCATGGTAGCCCGACCTCCCCTATGGCAAATAGTGGGTCCAGCCCAATGCTGCCTAAACAACTAATTCCATCCCTGTTACAACGAAGGCTAAATTACCTCCCTAGGGGGGCCAAGGTGAGGGTGTGGTTTAAGGTACCCCTGCCCCTCCCCTGACAGAGTGTGTGTCAATACCACAACTACCTGACGAAACTTTGAAAGATTGTCTCCTCCAACAGATAACGTCTTCGACCTTCACCAGACATCGGCCAGATAGCTCAGGTTAGCGAATGCTAATAATTACTTGTACTATAGTTTGAATTCTACAATGTGCTCAAACAGCTAGCCTTACATGCCGTTCAACCCCCTTTCGCCAAATACGTGGATCAACGAGGCGAGTTCATGTCTAAGCGCTACTCGACTTCCACCAAAGTCCCTAGGCGAGCCTGGCCTTATTTGCTGCTCGGACTTTTCTCGCCAAGCGTGAAGGTCACCAAGGCGAGTTCATGCCTAAGTGTTGCTCGATCTCCGACGCCCTCTCGCCAAGCAAAGGGACAACTAGGTGAGTTCATGCCTAAGTGTTGCTCGATCTCCGACGCCCTCTCGCCAAGCAAAGGGGTCAACTAGGTGAGTTCATGCCTAAGAACTGCTCAACCTCTAACGAAGTCCCTAGGCGAGCCTAGACTTATATGCTGCTTGGCCACCTCTCGCTAAGTACGAGGGTCAACAAGGAGAGTTATGCCTTAGCGCTACTCAACCTCCGCCAAAGTCTTTGAGCAAGCCCGGCCTTACATGCTGCTTGGCCCCCTCTCACCAAGTGCGAGGGTCAATGAGGTGAATTCATACCTAAGTACTGCTCGACCTCCATCAAAGTATCTAGGTGAGTCTGGCCTTACATGCCGTTCGGCCCCCTCTCGCCAAGCACAAGGGTTAACGAGGTGAGTTCATGCCTAAGTGTTGCATGACCTCTGCCAAAGTCTCTGCCTCACATGCCACTTGGCCTCCTCTTGCCAAGCACTAGCATCAACATGGTGAGTTCATGCCTAAGTGTTGCTCGACCCCTACCACGGCCCCTATTAAATTTCCCATGTGTTGACACAAAAAAATTATCAGGGTAACTAGAAGAGATATTTGGTACCATACTAATGGGCCTAGAAAGCCCGATGGTCGAGTACAAGCCTAAAGATGAGTCTTATTAAGATACATTGTGGATAATAGACAATGCCTCTGACTGATCAAGAAGGCAATCACTCTAATTAATACAAAGAGCCTTCAAGATGTACTGTGAAAGTTCATCATCATCACTGACACACACCTTTATAAATAACACTTTAAGGTAACACATTTACGCATTCATTCATTCACTTATATTAAGATCACTTATCTAATTTAGGCATCAAAATTCCACCGAGCACTTCATGCACCCACTCTTATCATTGCAGGTATCTATGCAGTTGGTGGTGTGAGCGAGGATTATGTGTGAACGTATCAACAATTTTAGAATCTCCAGCAAAGTAACATATTTGTAGACGATTATACATTTGAGCTCTATAGATTAATTGCACATATTAATTTAATGGAGTACAAGGATCAGTTGTATCACAATATAATTTAATGGAAGAAAGTAGTGATAGGAGACGCCACAATACTTACTGCATCTACGGGTTCTCGAACACGATGCTTCAAGTGTGGTGACTTGGGTCATCTAGTAGTAGATTGCAAGCAGTTTACAAAAATATGATATTTTTAATTCTTCCAATAAACAATACGAGGATGATGTGGCAAGGGCGATTTATTTTCTCTGCTAGGTCTCCATCGCTTTCTCATTTCCATGGCAGCGATCGAGCCCCCACTAGGCTCGTCAACGTTTGGAAAACTTCACTCCTTTAATAAGCTGGTATCCCAAACTCCGCCCCCACAGCTTGAAGTGGACGTGCCTATCCATGTGCCCAAGCTCATCGATGGCTTGCCTTGTGTCATCTTCACGAGAGACGAGATTGAGCTTTTTCTAGAGAGAATAGTGAAGTAGATGGTAAGCATTAAAAGCTTTTTTCTTGGAACCCTAATTTCTCTGAGGAAAATGAACCTTCCACGGTCCTAGTTTGGGTGGTCCTCCCTGGTCTGCCACCAAACCTATGTCATGAATCTTCCCTGTGAAGTTTGGCGTTACTGTTTGGAAACTATATTCGAAGAGATAATAGTACACGGTGCGCAATGTGAACCAATGGAGCAAGGATCTGTGTAGAGATGGATGCGACGGTTGATCTGATTCTTGGCTTTTGGATAGGTGATCCAAGGCAACCTTCATCCAGGTACTAGGAAATTATTTATGAAAATCTGCTAGCTTATTGCACCCGCTATCATAGACAAGGCCATAATGCAAAAACTTGTAAACGGGTGATCGATGGCAAGAAGTAGGGTAGCCTGAAAAATCTAGAAGGCGCCAATGTCTAAAAAAAAATGGGTTCCCAACATTCATGACAAAAATATGGAGGGCAAGGAAAACCAAGACTCAGGGGAGGAAGTGTTAACAGGGGATTTGGAAAATCCAAAAATGCTAGAACTAGAGTGCAGTGAGGCTAAAGACGGTAATCCAGAATCGCTACCTCTGAAAGAAGCTCTAGTGACTACTAACAGAGTTGCTGCCCTTCCGTATCAAGAGACTTTGAGTGTGATTGAAGAGGTTGAGGAAGAACAGACCTTGGTTTTGGCTTCAACCCATGACAAAGGACATGAAGGTCTGGTGGTGCCTACCAATACGGAAAGAATGGATGAAATGGGTGTGTCAGATTTGCAAGTAGACAACCCAATGCTGAAAAGGATCGGTGTGGGATCTACGTCCAGTGAGGACCAGGTTGTAACAATTCTCCCTATGATTCCAAAAGAGGTTGGTGTGGGCTCTATTTCATTTAGTGTTAGCCAAGATTAGTTTCTTCCTTTTCTTAAGGCAAAGAGGAATTGGATGCGGGTCACTTACAAAAGGAAACAGACTATTTGTCTAACAAAGAAGACCAAGAATGTCAATCTGGGGAGGAATGGGAGTTTAAACTAAGGAGCTCCCAAAGGGCTAAGAGCAAGCCTGCTCGTATGAACCTATGACTAAACCCATTTTATTTTGGAACCTAAGGGGTCTTGGGACCTCTAAGAGGTGATTAGAAAAGCTAGCTTATATGTATAAACCAAAGATCATTGGGCTAGCAGAACCTTCTTTGAACGATAGACATTGGATTCATTTACAATCCAAACTTCGTATGGAGGATAGTGTCTCTAACGTGAATAGCGGGAGTAAAATTTGGCTTTGATGGGTGTGACGCCCCCAAATTCCGCTTGGGATTGAACGGACATTTGAAGCGTCGAGACATGCAACACAAGGTTACCTGCCCCCGTTCATGACATATAAGATGCAATGTTCCTAACATGCATCTAACATTATGCAATATTCGCAGCGGATAATCTTTTTCTTTAGCAATACTATGCACCAACTAAATATATCCCAAATACTTGAAACATAATTCATACATAAAGGCATACTAAAAAGCCGTGATCACCACACTAGTCTAAAATGGTTGTGATCAAAAGAATACTTGAGATACAACTCCAAAAGTACAAGTATTAACCTAAGTTAAATACTATACCATCATCAACATCGCACCGTGGCCTAGTCGACCGTATTCAGTTGGTCAGATTCCAATTCTCCTTTGGGTCCTGTAACAAGATCTACCATTCGGGGGGAATGGTAGTTGGGACTACCACAGTGAGATTTGATTACAAATCTCAGTAAGTTAACATAAAACTTATACACAGGTTAAAAATGCATGCATGGCAGTAAAAGCATAAATGCATAATTATAGTCATACATAAACATAGTATAACTTGACATATAGCATGACTTAACCAGAACTTAAGCGTGAACTGAACTTGACTTAACATGGCATGAACTTAAGCTTAAAACATAACATGAACAATCAACATAACATGAACGTGAAACATAACATGGACATGAACATAACATAACATGAACGTGAGCTTGAACGTATCATAAACGTGAACATAACATGATGTGAACATGAACTTGGAACATAACATGAACATGAACATAACATGTACGTGAGCATAACATAACATGAACTTGATCTGAAACTTGACTTAACATAAACTTGGAATCTTATTTAATTGTCTTGATTAATAACGTGCATTAATACGTACTCCACAGTTGTTGTGGCCCCACGTATTCAAGTAACATAAAACATAATACGTACTCCACAGTTGTTGTGGCCCCACGTATTCTACATGTCACAATTGCTGTGTCTCATGTAGTGTATGCTCCACAGTTGTTGTGGCCCCATACTTCATGCTCCACAGTTGTTGTGGCCCCATGAATTCACATAACATAAAATATAATACGTACTCCACAGTTGTTGTGGCCCCACGTATTCTACATGTCACAATTGCTGTGTCTCATGTAGTGTATGCTCCACAGTTGTTGTGGCCCCATACTTCATGTAACATAAAATATAATACGTACTCCACAGTTGTTGTGGCCCCACGCATTATAAGTAACATAAATATAATACGTACTCCACAGTTGTTGTGGCCCCACGCATTATAAGTAACATAACATTAAATATAATACGTACTCCACAGTTGTTGTGGCCCCACGCATTATAAATAACATAAAATATAATACGTACTCCACAGTTGTTGTGGCCCCACGCATTATAAATAACATAAAATATAATACGTACTCCACAGTTGTTGTGGCCCCACGCATTATAAATAACATAAAATATAATACGTACTCCACAGTTGTTGTGGCCCCACGCATTATAAATAACATAACATAAATATAATACGTACTCCACAGTTGTTGTGGCCCCACGCATTATAAGTAACATAAATATAATACGTACTCCACAGTTGTTGTGGCCCCACGCATTATAAGTAACATAAAATATAATACGTACTCCACAGTTGTTGTGGCCCCACGCATTATAAATAACATAAAATATAATACGTACTCCACAGTTGTTGTGGCCCCACGCATTATAAATAACATAAATATAATACGTACTCCACAGTTGTTGTGGCCCCACGCATTATTATAACATAACATGTCTTATCTTTCTTAATGCATGTGATATTATTTAATATCATATACTTTTCTAACATGGCGTATACTTGTAAATGGCATAATATGATTTAATCATAAACATTTCATGGCATACATGTATCATATGGCATACTTAACATGGCATACTTATAACATACATCATTGTATGGCAGAAAAGATTATTTAACAGATAATTATTCATGAGAGATTAAATCATACGTAACAGATAAACATGTAATGACATAGCATGACATGGCATATACGATAACATACATACATAAATTGTAGTTCTCTTACCCATCACACATACACAATAAACTGATAGTAAGTTAGAGGCTAACTTACCTCGATCGTCGCGTTCTATGAGAATAGAGCGCGAGACACGAGGAACTGCACAACAGCTGGAAGAGGAACACTCGAGTCCTTAAGATTTTCACTTCTGAACTCAATTGCCATATTGTAAGCACTTGCAACACCACGGCCAACTTGAGGTTTCACTATACTCGGAAGAGATAAATTGACTTCAGAAAGCCTTTGCACTAAAACAAGTTCATTAAAATTATCAATAACAACCAAACAAACAACTCATTTCTCAATCCATATACTCTTAGCCATAGTCAACCACAAGATGACACCAGTCATCCCGGACTATAATCCATATCATCACTGCTTCGGGACACTGTCATACAGTTTCCCAACATTACACCATACGCTCCACACTTCTCTGCTACGCCATTCAACCCTTCGTGACACGCCATCCGATGTATCACGACTTAATACAGAGTACACTCACGTGAACTCTCTTCCATCCACACTACAATACCCATCACTGCGATACACGTCTCACGGTGCATCGCTACGCGACACGGAGTACGCGCTACGCGTACTTCCTTCGCTACAACTCTCATCAACACGATGCACATCACACGATGCATCGCCATACAACACGGAGTACACTACATGCGTACTCCCTTCCTTCTACGACACACATCACTACAGTGCACGTCGCGCGGCGCGTCGCTGCATTACACAGAATACGCTACACGCGTATTCTCTTCACACAACCCGCCGTATCACATCTACGGCATCCATCTCACGCCTATACTTCACAGCACAGTCCACAAAATACACAATCAAACGCAACACTTCACAACCACACTTCGCTTCACAACTACGCAACGAATTCCACAAATACAACTACACAATCCACAAACCAACCAACTAACTATTTTAAACGTAAAATAACTAGAGATAGAAGGTTATACCATCGACGGGATAACCCGTGCGTCGCTCGTTGTTCGTCACGAACATGCGTTGAAGGAACGTACGTGGCGGCGTACGGTGGCTGTCCACCACATAAAGTGGTAGTTTGGGCTTGAGAAAGGCTAGGCGTGGTCTTGGAAGACTCATGATTTTACAGCTGTCGGTGAAGAACAAATTACGTGATTTATGGAAAAGATAATCTATACGCGTGATTCCAGATGAGGGTAAAGACGAGAGAGATGTGATTGCTGTCGGGAAATAATCCAAAACTGATAATTTTAGCGGGCTGTTACAATGGGTATCTAGAGTCAAGATCACAATGTTGAACTCTTTTGCACAATCTTTGACCGTTAGAATTGAGGAGGATAACTGCCAATATATTACCACCTTTGTTTATGCTAAATTCCAGCAGTTGGAAAGAAGAGGCTTATGGGAAAACCTTTGCAGCTTAAACCCAGGAAATAATTCATGGATGGTTCTCGGGGATTTCAACATTATTCGTTCTAATGGCGAAAGAAGAGAGGGAAGGCCACGCTTTGAAGTGGCTATGGCAGAGTTCAATTCTTTCATTGAAGATTTTGGCCTGGTGGAGATGAACCATGAAGGTAATATGCTATCATGGTGTAACGGGCAACATGGTCTCTCTAGGAGTTGGGTTCACTAGGGTGATGATTAATTCCCCTTTTCCTCTTCAATGTTCTGAGGCCTCTATGAAATACTTATCGCGGATGTCTTCAGACCATTCTCCTATGGTAGTGTGGATGGAGCGTGATAATACTAAATATGGCTTTCCAAGTTTCAAATACAAGAGGATGTGGGAGACTCACTCAAAATTCTGAAAATGTGTTATTGACTCTTGGGGATCTCAGAGGGGAAACTAAAAGTGTTGAAACAAAGTTTGAAAGTATGAACAAAAATGGTTTTGGTATTACTGCTGAAAATATTGTAAGGCTTGAGAACTGGGCAATGCATTTGAAAGAACAGCTGCAAGATGAGTTTAATAAGGATTCAGAACTTGATCTTTTGGATACAAAAGTGGAGCTGGAAACTTGAGTCAATAGGGAGAAGATTCGACTTGGACAACAAGCTAAACAACTATGGCTTTAATCTGGTGAGGCTAATGCTTCTTTTTTCAAGTCCCTAATCTCCAAGCAATATAGAGTAGTGAGGGGGATGACTCTGAATGATTGGAGGGTTTTGAAAAGCCCAGAGGAGGTGCACAACGGGGCAGTTGATTATTTCTCAGATTCTTTGATGTCCAAGAACTCTACTCCTTTGCCGAATGTCTCTAGCTTTTCTTTGTAGGCTGTCACTGATAGGGATAACCAGAAGCTCATCAAGCTCCCTTCGATCCAAGAGATTAAAGAGGCAACCTTTTCCATTCCATCAGATAGTAGTTCGAGTCCTGATGGATTTGGAGGTAGTTTTATAAATATTGTTGGGATATTATTTCTATCGATGTTGTAGAGGCGGTACATTTTTTTTTTTTGAGGGTATCCTCTACCCAGAATATTCTCAGCTACCTCTCTAGTTCTCATTCCAAAGATTGTTAACCCCAAGAGCTTTGACAAATTCCGTCCAATCAGTTTGTGCTCTGTGTTCTACAAAATTTGCAGTAAAATTATGCTTCGCCATATCTCTCCATTGCTGTCCAGGTGTATTTCTGTGGAATAGGGAGCCTTCATTCTTGGCTGGAGTATATTTGATAATATCAGCTTGACATAAGAGATGACTCACAACCTGCATAAGCCTATTTGAGGAGGTAATGTTATTCTTAAAATTGATATGGCCAAGGCCTATGATAGCATTAAATGAGATTTCTTAATTCACGTCTTGAAGACATTTGGGTTTTCAAATATATGGTTTGCGAGTTGATTAGTAATTGCATCTCTTCTCCTTGGTTCTCATTTGTTATGAATAGTGTTTCAAAAGGTTTTTTTAAGGCAGGTCAGGGATTGAGACAGGGAGATCCAATTTCTTCTTACCTTCTTATTATGGTGGAAGAAATTTTGTCTAGAATGTAGAAGCATAATTTGGATCAAGGTAATATTGGATCTTTTATCATACACGTGGTACGCCTCTTATTTCCCATCTTTTATATGTAGATGACATTGTCATTTTTGCTAATGGGAGTAAGGCATCCTTGAGGAGCATCTCGGCAACTCTAGAGACCTATGCAAAGTGGTTAGGTCAATATGTGAGTATAGAAAAATCCACAATTATGTTTTCTAAGCAATTCACACTAGCAAGGCGAAGAGCTTGCCTTTGTATGATGGGTTTTTCTGAAGGACCCATGCCTTTCAAATATTTGGGGGCACCTATTATTTCTGGGAGGCTTAAGACCATTCATTTTGATGAGATGTTGTCAAAGATTAGAGATAGAATTGGAGGTTGGTTGGCAAATCTATTATCTAATGGGGCAAGGATTCTCCTACTGAAGTTTGTTCTCGGAAGCATGCCTATACATCTTTTTTCTATATTACAGGTTCCAAAATCAATTATCGCCAAGCTAAATAGTTTGTTTAGTAATTGTTTTGGGGTATACAAGAAGGCAAACTGAAGAAACATTGGAGGGCATGGAAGGTGGTCAGTCAACTAGAAAGAGAAGGTGGAATTGGTTTGCGTAATTTGGAGGATATACAAAAATCTCTTTACATGAAATTCGTGTGGAAGCTTCTTACGGAAGACTCTTTATGGGAACGATATTTCAAAGCAAAGTTTGTGAAGAACTAGCCTATTTCCCTAGTCAATCCATCAAGAGGAACGAGTTTTTGGAAAATGGTTATTGGATGTATTCCAAAAGTTTTCAAGCATGCAAAATGGAAAATAAAATCGGGAGATACTTTCTTTTGGCATGATAGATGGTTGGAGAATGGCCCCCCTTCATGAACATCATACGGTCGGTAACTCTAATTTGAGATTGAAGGAGTTATTGGTGGAGGATAGCTGGGATTTTGAGCATATGGGTCAATTGGTTCAGCCTGATTGTCTAGAGGTGATCATGTGTCCTCTAGGGGCCAATAAGCCTAGAGCAGATGTCCTTATTTGGATGCCTAATTCAGATGGGAAGCTTACGACTAAGAGTGCATGGGAAGTGATTCGGTTTAAAATGCCCAGAATCCTGTGGGCTAAATGGGTATGGCATCCTAGTCTTCCAAAATTTATGGCAGTTACTATGTGGAAGGCTTTCAATAATGCTTTGAGTGTGGATGATCGAATTAGAAAGGTTGGTCTCCCCATTGTCTCAAAATGCAATTGTTGTGTATATGGCACTTATGAGGACCGGAGTCACGTCCAAGCTGAAGGGCAATTCGCAAGAATTATATGGAAGAAATGTGATGTACAATTGGCATGTCTGTGAGGGATATAGTGGGTCATGGTGAGAGACTATCACCAACTCGTTTAGCAAAGCAAAAAAAGGGGACAAAGTGGGGAGTATTATGGGTTTATTACCCTCCATTATCATGTGGAGACTGTGGACTAGGTGGTGTAAGGCACAAATGGAAGGGATTGCAGAATATGTAGGACACGGGTGGAGGAATATAAAATTCTGGTTGGCAAAGATTGGTGAAAAACTCAAGGTCAGAAATAACTTTTCTCATCAAGACCAGAGGATCCTCAAGGAATTGAACATTTCGTTGGCATCTGGAAAAATCAAGCAGATGAAGCTAGTTTGATGGTGTCGACCACTGGATGGTCGCCATAATCTTAATTTGGATGGTAGCAGTAGAGGTAATCCGGGTACTGCAGGGACAAGGGGAGTAATACGTGACGTTTCTGGGAATTTGGTGAGAGCTTTTTCGGTTTTTCTGGGACACGAAAATAGCTCCTTTTCTAAATTGATGGCGGTGTTTCATGGTCTTAAAATGGCAAAAAGTATTGATTTGTCTCTTATAGACGTAGAACTTGATTCCAGTATTGTTGTTAACTGGCTGAAGAAATTTCTCTGGTACCTTGAAGAATATTGGGAGGAGCTAAAGGAGATTATGGAGGGAAATAATCTTAGCATTTCCCAAGTGTTTAGATAGGGGAATGCACCAGCTGATGGTTTGGCTAGGATGGCTTCAAGGGTTGTACAAATTTCTGTAACTCTTTTGAAGATCTTCCTCAGAGCCTACGTGGACTGTTGAGAATGGACAAGCTTGGCCTCCCCTATATCTGTAAGTCCTAATCTAGTTTACTTCTGGGTAGTCTAGTTTTTTAAAGGTTTTTTTTTTCTTTTTTTACTGG
>QGSO01000746.1:34214-131130 GCA_011037825.1 Carya cathayensis | reverse complement strand
GTGATCTATTGCCTAATTAAGTACTTAAATCATCTTTTTATTAAACAATTTATTCACTTAAGTAACTTAATCATGCAGTTTTAGCGCTTCATCAGCTTCAATTTGGGGTTTAAAGGGGGTTTGGTTAGGGTTTGAGATGCTATCAAGTTCAAATACAATTTTTCTTGGCCCAATAAAATTTCTAAGTTTAAAAGTTTGGATAATGATGTCAAAACAAGGATTTGAGGAATTAATAGCATATGGAAGTGATTTAATCAAGTAATTAAACAAAATGCTAAAAATTGGATCAAAAAGGGTTTGAAGGCCAACTTTAAGGTTTGGAGAAACCGTTTAGGGTTTCGGTTTCAACCAAGCTTTCGGGGTTTCAATTGGATTCCAACCATTTAGCGTTTCATTAGGGTTGAAACTCTCTTTGATCTGGCTCAATTTGGTTGATTAGATGAAAAGGGTTTTGCTTAGGTGGCATGATCTCACACCTTGATTTCCTTCACAAATCCATTTAATGGTTCCTCTTTGTGCCAAGTGTCTAATACTATTCATTATGTGTGGCTAAGATCTTGCAAATAAAACTTCTCTAACCTAATTTGGACATTCCACACTGTAATTTTGAAAACACTATATTTAGTACGCTTACCGAGGTTACTATTTACTCACAAAAAACACGTAATAAACTTAGTTCTGAAAATACTAAATATTCATATTAACCTACAGTGAAAACCGTTTACCAAAACTTAACCCCAAAGTGCCCCTATAAATAAATTCATAGTTTCGAACAGCCGTTTCGTCCGAAATTATGAAAATAGGTTATTGCGCTATAAGATCCTAAATATTCAACTGAGTCTAGTGGTGTAGACTATAACGTATTCTGACATTTCTAACAACCTAAAACGATTAAAATTGCATTTCTGGCACCATAGTAAGTGATAACACTGATTATGTTGACAAACTAAAACCTGTGCGATTGATCGATCTGTGAAAACTTATGGGGTTTTCAAGAGGTTTCTAAAGTCTATAGAAATTCCACATTGAATTTCTAGCAGGCTGTTACATCCTCCCCCCTTAAAAGAAATTTCATCCTCGAAATTGGCAACGTCAAACATTAACGCTAAGGCAAGTTACCAGATACAACTCAGAACACCTTTCAAAAAAACATACTATCAATGACACCCAAACAAATATGGGTACTGCTTTCTCATGTCTACTCATATAGCCAATTCCATCATACTCGCACTAGTCTCCCAGTGGCATATCACGTCTATTACTCCTAGGGTGGCTATGTAATCCAATGTCTCCATTTCCACAAGAACTTTAATACAACACCCAATAACTTCCAAGGAATATCTTCATATGATAAGCTGTGCTAATCTCAATCGAGTCCTATGCTTTATCTACCAAACTTTCATTGTATTCTACACTTTGGTAACCTATCAAAGGCTTCTCAAGTTAACCATCAATAAACATAATTTGTACAGTAGAATGATTAATCTCCAATGGCAAGTATCGTCTCAAGATTTCAAGTTACCACTAATTCCCCAAGATTGGCACAAAGTTTGGACCCCCAACTATAACACAGAATATAACGCTCTTGTTGTGCACTCTTATAATTCTCCAAAATGCATAAAATTATGTTCTCATAAATGAACACTATCGAATACAAGCTAGCTCAACACCTACTAACAAAAAAACTCTTACCAAATTTTGGTAGAAAATACTGTCTCCCAAAACCATGCATTATTACACATATTTCTTAGTTGGCTCTCGATGCCTTAATCAAAATCAATATTCAGCAAAATACATCCATGATCATTGACAGAAAATCATTACCAATCAACCTTAGCATCCCAAATTGAAAACAAGCAGCATCTTCTCAAAAATACACCCATCCCATCTAAGATGAAGAACATACCCTAAAAGGCTCGAACACATCCTGGCCAACCAATATAAGCACCTATAAACTTCTACCTGACAACATATACTTAAAAGCTCATCACCTCAATTTTGAATATCATCTGATCTGGTGGTGACTAAACTCAATACCAACCACCATTGAATTTCCCAAAACATTATTGAAACCTTTTTGGTAACTCACTCATCTACTTCTACTCCCATAAGCTCTAGTATTAACACGACTAATTCCTTCAATAGCACATCACAATTAAACCTCAAGGCAGGCCATGTTGCTCAAATCTCCAATCCACCAAAAACTATAGTACAACACTCTTGGATCCTAACGCTTTAATATCTCATAAATATGGTTATGTTATCCACCGTTGATGCCTAAGCTTCAACTTCCAAGCCTTTATCATACACCACACATTGGTGAGCCAACAATTTCTCTTTTAGTAAAATAACAATGTCCATAATTCTCCCAACTCGGCGTTAAATATCCAAAGGAAAGTATAGCCTCAAATATTTAACTTCCTATGTGACCTCGAGTCAAAACTAATTCTTGAAGATGACCACAACCATTACTACCAACCATCACTTCATTGATTATCCTGCTTCGACTGTACACTCCGATCAACTCACCAAAAACTCAAAACTAAGATCTTTTGAATTTTATACCATCATATCGAATCCACTTCAACACCTACCAAAACCATTTCTTCCATGCCAAAAATGAAACAAGGACCTGTATTGTGACGCCCCCAGATTCCGCTTGGGATCGAATGGACATTTGAAGCGTCGGGACATGCAACACAAGGTTACCTGCTCCCGTTCATGACATATAAGATGCAATATTCATATCATGCATCTAGCATTATGCAATATTCGCAGCAGATAATTTTTTTTAGCAATACTATGCACCAAACTTATAATATCCCAAATACTTGAAACATACTTCATACATAAAGGCATACTAAACAGCCATGATCACAACACTAGTCCAAAATTGTTGTGATCAAAAGAGTACTAGAGATACAACTCCATAAGTACAAGTAGTAACCTAAGTTAAATACTATGCCATCATCGATGTCGCACCGTAGCTTAGTCAATCGTGTTCAGTTGGTCGGATTCCGATTCACCTTCGGGTCCTGTAACAAGATCTACCATTCGGGGGGAATGGTAGTTGAGATTACCACAATGAGATTTGATTACAAATCTCAGTAAGTTAACAAAAAACTCCCACACAGGTTAATGATGCATGCATGGCAGTGACAGCATGAATGCATAATTAAAGTTGTAAGTAAGCATAGCATAACTTGACATATAGCATGGCATAACTGACATAACTTGAATTGAAACGTAAACTGAATTTTACTTGACATGACATGAACTTAAACTGAAAACATAACATGGACTAGCAACATATCATGAACGTGAACTTGAAACATAACATGGACTTGAAACATAGCATGACCATGAACATACATAACATAAATATGAACATGAACTTAACATAAACATGAGCATAACATGACATAAACGTGAACTTGACATATAATGTGAACGTGAACATAACATAACATGAACTTGAACTTGAATATAATATGTATGTGAACATAACATGATATGAACGTGAACTTGAACATAATATAAACGTGAACATAGCATGATATAAACATGAACTTGAAACTTAACGTGAATATGAACATAACATAATATGAACATGAGCTTGAACATAATATAAACGTGAACATAGCATGATATGAACATGAACTTGAAACTTAACATGAACATGAATATAACATAACATAACATGAACTTGATTTGAAACTTGACTTAGCATGCACTTGATCTGAAGCTTGACTTAACATAAACTTGGAATCTTGCTTTCTTACTTAACATGAACATAGACTTAAATTCTGACAATCAAAATGATTCTGCCAGTCGTTTCGTCAGGAATATTAAACAATCAGAATGATTCCATCCAATATATTCCATTAGAAATACTCAGACAATTAAAATGATTCCATCATGAGTATTTTAATCATGTACCCTAGCAATCAGAATGATTACACCAGGAGTATCTAGTAATACTCTGACAATCAGAATGATTCCATTATGAGTATTTTAAAACATGTACCCTAGCAATGAGAATGATTACACCAGGAGTACCTAGTAATACTCTGACAATTAGAATGATTCCATCATGAGTATTTTAAAATACGTACCCTAGCAATCAAAATGATTACACCAGGAGTACCTAGTAATACTCTGACAATCAGAATGATTCCATCACGAGTATTTTAAATAAGATACCCTAACAATCAGAATTATTATGCTAGAAGTATCTGCATAACTGAACTTGAACTACATTCTGACAATCAAAATGATTTCGCCAAAAGTACCTCATGAGAATTACAAATGGAGATGCTCGGACAATTATAATGATTACATCACGAGTATCCTAGACATAACTGACTTGAATGTAACTCGAAAGACATGACTTACTTGAGATAGAAACATTTCGTAACATGGTATAACATGTAATAAAAAAACATATTTAACATGACATACTTGCAACAGTGAATATTACATGACTTGACATACATGTAATAGATATCATATTTAACTTGGCATACTTATAACATATAGCAATACATGACAGAATAGATTGTGTAATAGATAAATATTCATGACAGAATAAATCATGCATAACATATAAACATGTAATGACGTGGCATGGCATGACATATATGGTAACATACATATATAAACTGTAGTTCCCTTACCCATCATACATACACAGTAAACTGATAGTAAGTTAGAAGCTAAATTACCTCAATCGTCGTGTTCTACGAGAATAAAGCGTGAAACACGAGAAACTGTAAAAGGGTATTCTAAAAGTTAGAAATTTAATTACTAACAATTAGAAATCTGTAAAAGAGATAAATTAGAGTAAAATTACCATTTTACCCTATACATCAGGGAAAATGACCATTTTACCCCTAAAGGATTTCATATCCTAACTCCAAAAATTTCTAAAATTTACATTCCTCATGTAAATTTTGTCCTAAACTCAAATATCAACTCAAAAAAATTTAAAACAAATCACAACTAAGGAAAACACACTATGCCCGAAACATACATAGGCCATTTCTCATGATTTTTGTTGTAATTCCATCCAACTTCAAAAGTCATGCTTAAACCAAAATTTTGCAACAAGGATCTTCCTATCCTAAGTTTAAGGCCATACATAAAATATCCATTTAGAAAAATATAATAATCAACAGCAATCTTTTTGTAAAAAGATCCAAATACTTGAATCACAAGCTTTGACCCTAAATCAAAACATCTCCAAGAATTCCAAAAAATCAAATCTTACTTCTAACATATTCATAATATCATCCTACGATCAACCATGCTTTAAATCATCAAACTAAAGTCACCAAAATCACAAAATAACACTTGGAGTTTTTGGTTTTACACTTAGTCCAAAAACAGAAACATTTTTCTTAACTAGCTTTGATCAATTTCTTCATCCATGGCTTAAAAAGATGAGATCTTCAAACTAAAACAACACATCTTGTAAAAATGTGTCCGAAAGAAGATCCAACCATCAAACTTAAAATCACATGGCTAAAACTCAATAAAACCTGGATCTAACCCAAAAATATCAAATCTTAGGCCTAACTGAAATCCTCTTGTATAGAAAAATCATATCTTTAAAATTAATACTAAATATCTTCAAAATAACATATTAACATGAAAATAAGAGACTTAGGATCATCATATAAAAATATCAAAGCCTTTATAGTAAGATCAAACATCAAAATATTCAAACTTTCTCCAAATAAAAACTGTTTTGCCACTTCCAGTTTTCAAGTTTCTAGATCTAAGAAAATATATCATCAAAAGCTTTATTCATGCAAAAAAACCTCAATGAAAACTCTTAAACACATGCTAAAAACACTTCATAAAATTTTTAGACCAAGATATGTCCATTAGCTTGGTCAAAAACTCCAAACCATAACATACTCTCTAGTTTCACGCCCAGAATAACATTTTCATGGTTAAAAATACTTTTTACCAACCAAATCACAATGTAATGATATGAATAATATATATATGGAAACTATACTCAAAGAGGAACAACTTTTATGAAGGAGTCATCTTGTAAAAATACTTACAAAGGGTCAAAAATCTCCACGCAAAAAGACCTAGAAATCTGCCCGACAGAGCTCTTTTGGGTTTCTTTCTAAGAACGGGGTGAAGAAGTGATTAAAGGGAAAGAAGTGTGTCTTGCACGACTCTAAACTTCTGGAGGGGGAAGATATGAGCTTTAATGGCCCTTGATTGGAGGTGGATATGTGACATAAAATGGAGAATAGTGAGGGGAAAAGACTGCCTGCAGAAGCTGTGAAATAAGGAGGTTGATGAGGTGGGTTTCTCCATCTCATCAAGGTAATATTGGGTGTAGCCAAGGGCAGTGGATGGTCTGCCATGTGGGGGAGGAAACCTTTTCAAGAAGCTTTGCCAATGTGGCCAAATTCGTGGGCCTTGGTGGGCCTCAACCAAGTGGGCTTCAATTTGGGGTTTAAAAGGGGTTTGGCTAGGGTTTGAGATGCTATCAACCCAAATCCAATTTTTCTTGGCCCAATCAAATTCTAAGGTTTTAAAGGTTGGATAATGATGTCATAACAAGGATTTGAGAAATTAATAGCATGTGGAAGTGATTTAATTAAGTGATTAAACACAATGCTAAAAATTGTATCAAAAAGGGTTTGAAGGCCAACTTTAGGGTTTGGGGAAACCATTTAGGGTTTCGGTTTCAACCAAGCTTTTGGGATTTCAATTAGATTCCAACCATTTAGGTTTCACTAGGGTTAAAATCCTCTTTGATCTGGCTCAATTTGGTTGATCAGATGAAAAAAGTTTGTATTAGGTGGTATGATCTCACACCTTGATTTCCTTCACAAATCCATCTAATGGTTCCTTTTTGTGCCAAGTATCTAATACTATTCACTATGTGTGGCTAAGATCTTGCCAAGTGTCCAAATAAAACCTCTCTAACCTAATTTGGATATTCCACACCGTGATTTTGAAAACACTGCACTTAGTACGCTTATCGAGGTTACTATTCATTCAAAAAAATGTATAATAAACTTAGTATTGAAAAATTCTAAATATTCATATTAACCTACAGTGAAAATCGTTTACTAAAACTCAACCCCGAAGTGCCCCTAAAAGTAATTTCACAGTTTTGAACAGGCGTTTCGTTCAAAATTATGAAAAGGGGTTATTACACCATAAAATCCTAAATAATTAGCCGAGTCTAGTGTCGTAGACTGTAACATATTTTGACATTTTTATCTACCTCAAACAATTAAAATCGCAATTATGTCACCATAGTGAGTGATAACACTGACTAAGTTGATAGACTAAAACCTATGCGATTAGTCGATTTGTGAAAACTTATGGGATTTTCACGAGGTTTCTAGAGTCTATAGAAATTCCACCATTGAATTTCTAGCGGGCTGTTACATGTACTCTCCGAAATCCATACACACTTACAACTATCACGCGTTGATCTCATGCATCCTTAGCTAAAACCAATACTCCTCCAAATGTACAATTGATCCCTTACTACCATTTCCATCATCTAGACCTATATCCTCAAAATCAACATGAATCATTTCCTAAATCTGCACCATCTATTATCCTTAAATTTTATATGGATAAAATCCTAAAACCTGTCACTATAACCTCAAGCTAATAGCAATCATTTTCTGAACTAGATCAAGCTAGCATGCCAAGTCTTTGGAAATAAAAACTCAAATCTTATTACAAATCAGTCCCTCAAGTCTGAAATTCTAAAGTTTTAAATGATATCAAATTATTTCCTAAACCTAATAGCAATCATTTCCTAAACCTGCCACTATAACCTCAAGCTAATAGCAATCAAACAATTGCCTCCTGAATCTTTCGAAATCTAAAACATTAAATGATATCAAATCATTTCCTAAAATCAGCAAAACTTTTAAACCTTAGATGAAATTCTCATAAATCTATCCTTGAAGTTCATTGAACTCACATTCTCCTATTCTATAAACTCGTATCATAAATTCCACGGAATCTAAGACCTCAATTATTCTAAGTGGTTTAAAGCTTTTCCCCTCCTCAATTGTGACTTTAGTTCCTACTCCAAAGAGATCACCTAGACCATGTCGTTCCCTTGAAGCCTCGATATTGTAAAAGCAAACCAATCATTAAGAATTGAAGCCTACTACACTAAGTATTCACACTTATCAATGACATTCTCGGTCATACCATCTTCTTGCCATAGCGTAACCCTCAACCCCACACTTCAACTCAAAACAAAATAAAATAAAATATAGTAAAATAAATTAAAATAAAAAAAATAACGTAAGATTAAATAAAATAAAACCAATAAAATAAAATAATATACAATAAAATAAAACAAATAAAATAAAATAATAGAATTTAAATAAAATAATTTCAAATTAAAACTTTAAAATTTTTTGGTACTACACCTACGGGACATGTGGTTTTACCCAGAGCTGAACCGTTCTGATACTAACTATGGCGCCCCCGACTCCCACGTACGGAAATGCGAGAATTGTGACACCAAGATGGTGACAACACGGGTCACACACCTCAAACTATAAGCGCTAAGTGTGTGTACAAGCGGAAAGTGTACAACAAAAATTATAGTGGATTAATAAAAGAAGTCAACTAAGTACCAGAATGTTAAATACAGATTCACCAAAATAAAATGCCTTTAAAAAGGGTTATATAGTTATCCAAAAAAATATCATACAAGGCCCAAAATACATAACCAAAAGGGAAATAAATC
Organism: Carya cathayensis; assembly: GCA_011037825.1. Lineage (NCBI taxonomy): Eukaryota > Viridiplantae > Streptophyta > Magnoliopsida > Fagales > Juglandaceae > Carya > Carya cathayensis. The sequence continues at coordinate 122,369 of QGSO01000746.1, read as the reverse complement.
TCATAGCCAACAAGCGACCCCAGGTCACTCATCCGGTGGAGATGAAACCTCAAGCTCAACATCCTCATATGCATCAAAACCTACGATTCCATAAAATGAAACTGTAGGGAAGAATACCATGTAGATTATGAGTCTCAGTAAATAACCGACCAAACAACCCAAGAGAAAAAAACACATTTAAACAACCAACAAATATGCATGCACATGCTAAACTATGCATGAGACCAAAACATCATTTTTCCCAAAAATGACAAATTTTTCAATGCATGCCAAAAATCCCATTTGGCCCAAACAAATCCATTAAAAAATACCAAATGCCATTTTCCCAGAAAATGGCCCAATTATAAAATCCACCATTTTATTACACATGCACCATGGTCTCTTTTAGGGACTATCTGCACACCATGGCTTCATTCGTTACACCACGGGTAATAACCATTCATGAGACTTTGTAGCCGTCACCAGCAAGAGGGTCCACAGAGTCAGCACGAGAGAGGTACCATCTCGTCCATCTCGTTATGACAACTCAGGAGACATCACTCAGTTTTATCCGCTCCAGAGTGACCAAATGAGCTCCACCAAGATGATACCCCATCTCGGCTTGCGATTGTGATATGCACACACCTGAAATCATTTCTCCACATGAAAACCCGGTTTTCAATTATGAGACATGAAAATGCATGCAATAGTAGGGAATATCATGACACAATGCATAGCAGATAAAAATATCCAATCATAGACCCAAATGCACAAATTTACAAACCAACTCCACAATAACCCACCCTCCAAACTGGCCCAAGGCCCACATTCGACAATCACCAAAAATCCAAACTCCTCGAACCCAAGGCCTAGCACAATGAAACAATCGCAGAAAAATATGTTAGTGTAAAAATACATTTAAATGTCAAGAAAATTCTTTAGAAAATTACTTACAATGACGAAAGGCAACTCTGGAAGATCAAAGGTCACGCCAAAAGTGGTGGAGCAATAGTGAAGTAGTGTTTTCTAAGGGTGGCCAAGGGTCTCAAAACTGGAAAAGTCAAGGGAGAGCTATAGGGAGGTTTGGGCTGGCCATGGAGGAGCTAAGAGAGGTTTGTGGGGTTGGTGGTGATAGCTGAAAGTTGTGGGTGGTGAATCTGGTTGTGCAAGGGGGGAAAAACCTATTTCAGGTTGTGCTCGAGTGGGGGAAAGAGGCTACCGTGAAGGACTGGGTTTGGTGGTTGGGGGTTCACGGGTGATGGCGTAGGGGGGCTGCGCCACAGTGGCTCTAGGAGCTGCCGAGATGAAGGAATTTGTGGGTTCTTGGTGGGGCATGGGAGAAGGTTGGTCAAGGTAAAGGTTGGGCTTGGTTGAGGGTGATGGCTGGCAAGAGGGGAAGCTTCCGTGGTGGTTGGCGACGTCCCTGGGTGGCACACGGTGGCGCATGGAAGAGAAATGTGTATGGGTTTAACATGCTACGATGTGAGAGAGAGAGAGAGAGAGAGAGAGAGAGAGAGAGAGAGAGAGAGAGAGAGAGGGGGGGAGGTCGCTGGCATGAGGTGGTGGTGGTTGGTCACCAGTGGTGGCCGACGGTGGGGCTAGGCTGAGTTAAAGAAGAGAATTGGGTAGGGGGAACGGGCTTCCATCAGATGCAAAGGGGGAGAGAGGAGAGAGAGAGAGGGAAAGAAAATAAATGGGAAAAAAGGAAGAAAAAGGGAAAAAGAAAAAAGGAAGGGAAATTAAATCCAGGCCTTTCCTCTCAGGGTTTTAAAACTGATCCAATGAAGAGGATGTAAAACACTAGTTTAATTGCCTTAAAAGAATAGATAAATATGAAGACAATTAAAAACACAACTTAGTAAAATAAAATAGAAAAAATCCAACAATAAAAATAATTTAGAATAAAGAGTCAATAGTAATCGGCAACAATTAGCAACAAGAAAAGTACATTAAAACAAATTAGACAACTTAAACAGGAATAACGATAAAATATTATTATAATAATAATATTAATCAATTTAAAATAAATGAACCAATACAATAATTAGTAAAATAAATACTTAAAAACCCAAGGAAATGAGGGGTGTCAAAAACTACAATTTACATCCCAACACTTCACAACCATGCCTCAGTTCTACATTTCCCAACCAAACTACATAACACATATTCACAATTCTTCCAAAAACGTGCATTTTAAAGTTTAGTTCAGGGACCACTTATTGACATGATGGAAATTTCTAGATGGTCACGGCATGCTGATTCATAAGGTCTTAGTTGTGGTGGTTCCTCTCCGATCGAGAGGAAATCAAATGCACAAATGTGATGTTAAGGACATGTCTCACTACCGATCTGCAACCGTTCACTTTAGAATCATCAAGGAGTCTTGTGGGGCTTCACCTGAAAACACTTTGATGCTTAAGTCAGTGAAAGGAAACCGCAATGAATCGTAATTGCTCTCCTTCAATTATCAAAGGTTACCTGGTATATATAGGCATGCTTGCAATACTTATCTTATCCAGGATTTACCGGTGTGGATCATTACTCAGTATTTTGAATAATCATGTTACTTCCCGATGTCTTTATCCTTCCGTTAATGGTGGCGGGATGTACATCTTCTTTTATATTCTTCTTAATTATCTCATTTGGGCCCTTAGATCTGTCCTTTGGGCTTTTGTAGTATAATGGGTCTCTTTAGGTGTTTAGGGCCTTTCATCTCAAATAGTCCCTCCAACTACCCAGCCAATTCCCTTCGCCTTTTGGCGGAGGGAATTTATATTGATCAGCTTTGCTGCCGTGGGAATGCTCAGTGTCATCACACGAGCCTTCTTTTTACTTTCAAACCTCATGTGTATGTATTCCTTCTTGCTTTTTCTTTATATATGGGCCTAGGTATGTGGAGAACAAGCAGCCGTGGACATAGGCCTAGGCCATCCACAGCCCTCAGGTGCACACTGGCCCATTGTACCCTTTTTCCTTGCCATTTTATATAATAATTTTTTTAAAAAATATCGAGGATTGCCCATCATTTCCCATTGCTGTGGCAAAAAATGAGGAAAGTTTTCTTGCGATGGTTACTCATTTTCTCCAATGTCGAATTACACTTTCTTTGTCCGTTGGCGTTCTACATTCTATTTTTTTCAAATACCCCCTTTTTCTATCCTATTCCTTTCTTTGTTACCCTTTCTGCTTTCTAACTCTATTTCTTGCCTTCGTTCTTCATTTGTTCTGAGCGTTCTTGCTGCTTCATTTCCACCAATTTCAATGGCCCACTCTAGTGAAGGTGAGGTTTCTGAAAACCCCTTCGAAGTCCCTTAGGGGCACGATTTTTGCTGGGTACTGATGGCACTCGGGCATTCGAGAGAAACATTTTGCCAAGATTCGGGACGAATTTTGTATTCTCAAAACCGTTATCTTGGAGCTTCTCGAGTCTGGGTGCTACCACGACGAGGGTTTTGCTGGTAAAGTGGCTATCACCATTCCCCTCCTGTAGCAGAGGTTGAGGCTCCCCTTCTGCCGTCCTCTTCGTGACATTCTAGACCACCTTAACATAGCTCTTGCTCAACTACACCCTTCCATGTTGAGGGCGTATCTCTGCTCTTGTATTGTCGTTCGCATGGTTTTGGAACCTCTTGGTGACCCTTATCCTATCCTAACTGGTCGGAAGTTTTTGGCATTCTATAACGTAAGGGAGGCTGCCAAAGGCAATGTTGTTAGCTTCCACAAGAAGGATAACGGGTAGACGTTGGCCCGGTTCCAGACTCGCTACTCCAATGCTAAGGCGTGGGCCTCCAAATTCTTCTTCATTACTGATCAAGGTTGGGAATACCCCACTACAGAAGATGTTTTCAAGGATTTTTCAGTTAAATCAATCTGGCACCCCATTCCTGACGAAAAGAAACTGTGGCTTAGAATGGAGCCTTTGTCATGTCGTGAACTGGCTCGAATTGAGACAATCTGTTCTTGGGCTGAGGCTAATTCTGAGGAGCTTCACACTGATCTCTTACTGACCTCCGCCCACATTGATCAGTTCTTGATGTCTCCTAACCGATCTTATTTTCAAGGACGTGACTTTATGATCTCGGCCATCATTCCTCCTTCCATGCCGAAGCCCTCTGAGAAGACTTCGAGGCATGACCCCTCTAAAGAAAAGAAGACACGTTTAGAAAAGTGGAAAGAAAAGAAATCACGACCAGAGAAAGAGGAAGCCGCCAAAAAAAGAGAAGAGAGGAGCAAGAAAAAGAATGAGGTTGGCGATCAACAAAAAAGGGCCCATTCTGGAGACTCTTCTCCCATTCCTCCTTCGCAAAAGAAAACTCTGGCACCCTCAGAGGGCTTCCAGGGCCAGACGCCTTAGGAGGACATACAAACTCAGACGTCCATGCAGTTGGCCACCCTCGAGCTCCCTTTGCTGCGACTGGAGGATACCTCCATAACCCTCAGAGGGGGGGGGGGGGGACACAGCTAGATTTCTACCCACCAACTACCATTGTTCTTTCCTCACCACGCCTGTCCCCATCGTTGCCTCGTTCTTGTGGCCTTAGGGACATGGAGGGTTTAGCCGACTTGGCCCTTTTTTACCTGGCCGCCTCCCTCCAAGTTGTGCCTGGTTTGCAGGAACATTCCACGACCTCCACACCTGCGTTTGAGTTTCCTATGCTAGAAGGGCGAGTGAGGCAGGTTGAGTTGGATGCCAAACTGGTGGTTGCCCTTAACCTCGACTCCATCACTGGGGTAAGAGCTTGCTCACCCCCTCCTTCTGCAAGTGCCCACGACGAGGCAGCCACTGTTTTTCCCATAAGTGGTCATGGGGAGAAAGGGGCCTCTCTACCCCATGAGGGTGAGTGGACCAACACAACAAGGGGTGCCCCTCTACACTTGGTTGAAGCAGGCGACGAGGTTGGTTCACAGCAAACTACCCCAGAGAGTCTACTGATTACCACTTCTGGGGGAAAAACCCCATCTCTAGTTGGTAGCGATGCAGGACTTTCTCTTTCTTCCCTCCACACCTCCTCCTTTGGGGGAGACACTAACTCCTTCCTTGAGAAGGAGTGGGAGAATTTCCTGCTGGAAGATACCCACCTTTGTGAGGCTGACCTGGCTTACTCGCTGCTTCCTCTGCCCCTTGTACGGTTGGGGGATTCATCAGTGAGGATAATGGCTTCATCTGTGAGGCCTGGAGAAGCACCCCCATTGGCCCTAGTGAGATTGGTAGGGTGGACGCCAGTGGTGGTGATTCCTCAACGGCTGTTAACTCTCAAGCTGAGAACTTTGTCCAGATGGCTACTCGTTTGAGAGGCTGGCTCTCTGAGGTACTATGCAGTCTGTCCCATTTTCTTTTATGTATACTCTTTTCATTTTGAAACCTCTCCTCATATTGCTTGTTTGTCTTCCTTCTTCCAGGGCATCAACGACCTAGCTGCATGGATAGTGGTTGACCTTGCTCAACTTGAGGAGGAGGTTAAGGAGCGAGGAAAGCTATGCTATATAGCTAAGCGTGCCTCTGAGAAGTGGCGGGTTGACAGGGCTGAACTAGCACCCTTATCCAAGGAGAAGCAGGAGTTGGAGATCTTGCTAGAGCAGGCTGAAGGTTATTCTCACTCTTTCTAAGGTGATCTTGAGATACGTGAGGTTGAACTCCTTGAGTTGCACGAAGTTGTCCTCCTAGCAAACGAGGTCAAGGCTAAGGGTGACTTCACCTTGACCCTCCTTCAATCTAAGAGGGACTCAGCCAAGTTGCAACTTTCGGAGGCTCAGAAAAACTTTGAGGCTAAGTGCTCACGCATAAACTTTGAGCGTGCTGCCCGTGATAGGGTGCTAACTTCCCCCCATGGAGACCTGGCCCATTCTCAAGAGGATCTTAGTGAGGTAAATGCAACTCTTGGAGTCAATCATCAGAGGCTAGCTGAGAAGATGGTGAGCTGACCGCTGCTCAGGTGGAGATTGCAAGACTTCGTGCCCAGTTGGCTCATGTTCCTACAACAAAGGATCATGCCTTTACTTATGGGCATGGTTACGGCATTCTGAGGGTGAGGAACCGTCTCCTGGTCGACCCCGCCACCAACCTTAGGGTTCTTGACTCGCGCTTATTCTCCCCTGAGGAAAGTGCCGGTCGTGAGGTTGACGAGTTTGGGTGAAAGGAGATGCCTGATGCTTTCGTAAACGTGCCCCCAACGTTCTTGCCTGATGATGCCCTTTATTTTATTTTATTTTTTTAGCCCTCTGTCCTTTTGTCTTTGGAGAATTTTTTGTATTTCTATATTTCGCACCTTCATCACAATGGATTTTGTTTTGCTTTGATGAATGCCAGTTAACTTTGTCGGCACACTTTTATTCTTGGTCTTTTATTTGTGATTGGGTTGTTTCACCATTGTTGCCCTTGGTTTGTTAGGTTGTTTAATGTTAGTGAGGCCTGAGGACCTGCACGCCATCCTTCATGGCACCATAAGCTAGTTGCTTTCGGTGTTTAAAGTCAGCGTGGTCTGAGGACTTACACGCCCTCTTTGCATGGCACCACAAGCTGCTAAGGCTTGTCTTTAGTGTTTAGGGTTGGCGTGGTCTAAGGACCTACGCGCCCTTTTTCCATGGCACCACAAGCTGCTAAGGCTTGGCTTTGGTGTCTTGGGTCGGCGTGATCTGAGAACCTATGCACCCTTTTTTCATGGCACCACAAGCTGCTAAGGCTTGCCTTTGGTGTTTAGGGTCGACATGGTCTAAGGACCTACGCGCCCTTTTTGTTTTGAATCGATATTTGCCCATGGAAACTCCTTCCTTTGTAGAGAATTATAAATAAATCACAATATGCTCATAAATAGTGATAATGCAAGTACTGAAAAAGGCAAAGAAAAAGAACACTACAAAAGTCACTGATAAAATCTCTTTAAGTGCTCCGCTTTCCATGGGTGCGGCAATTCTTTGCCCTGGCTGTCTTTCAACCGATATGATCCAGGTCTGTTGTTGGCCACCACTAGGTAAGGACCCTTCCATTGGGATCCCATTTTTCCTTCACCTTGGATAGTCATCCCGCTTTTTTATAGGATTAGGTCTCCTACTCAAAAAGTCCTGGGCCTTAACCTTTTGTTGAAATATTGCTCGGCTTTTTTTTTTTTTTCTGCAACATCCGAGCTTCTGCTATCTCCCTTTCTTCCTCTAGTAAGTCGAGGTATTCCTTTATTTTCTTATTATTCTTGGTGCTTGAAAAGTGGCTCGTTTTGTAGGTTGGTAACACTATCTCAATTGGAGCAACCGCCTCGCATCCGTACGCCAGCGTAAATGGGGATTCTCCTGTTGGAGTTTTCGTTATAGTTCTGTATGCCCAAAGTACCCCTGGCAACTCGTTCGCCCAATCCCCTTTCTTCTCTGCAACCTTCTTCATTCAGCACACCACTCCCTGTAGTGGTCTGAGTCAAACTGGCGCCCATTGTCCGTTATAATACTTTGGGGGATTCTGAACCTACAAACAACATTCTTCCATAAGAACATTGTCACGGTCTTGCTCGTGATGGTTGCCAAAGATTATGCTTCCGCCCACTTTGTGAAATAATTCACAGCGACTATCATAAATTTAACTCCACCTTTTCCTAGTGGAAAGGGTCCCACCAAATATACAACCCACTAGGCGAAAGGCCATGGTGCTGTTATCGATGTTATCCCTTAGGGTGGGCATGTGGTACTGGCGCATGCGTTTGGCATTTGACACACTTCTTGGTAAACTCTTGTGCATCCCTTAAGCATTGGGCCAGTACTATCCTGCCCAAACCGTTTTCTAGCTAAGGTTCTTCCGCCGGAATAGTTTCCACATATTCCCTCATGTATCTCTGCTAGAACGTACTGTGCTTCTTGTGTGGAGATGCATCGTAATAAGGGGGCAGAGAATCCCCTTTTATAAAGAACTCCATCGATGAGTTGGAACTTAGTCACCTTTTTCTTCATCCTCCTTGCCTCTTCTCTTGTCTTTGGTAGTTTTCCTTCTTCTAAGTATTCCACTATTCTGCTAGCCCATTCTAGAGTGTTAGATCCCAAGACGCCTATTTCTATGCCAAAGGCTGGGACTTCAACGACCCTTCTTTCTACTTGCCACGGTGAAGGTACCTCTTCTATCCTGGATGCCACCTATGCCAATTTATCTGCGAGCTCGTTGTCCACCCTCAGTTTTTGAGTTATGGTGAAATACAAGAAGAGGTCGTGAATTCCCCAGACTCTTGCTAGATATATTTTTAGTTTTTCGCCTTTCGTAGCATAGAGGCCCAATACCTGATTTACAACTACCTATGAGTCTGACTTGGCTTCCACCTCGGTCACCCCCATTCAGGCGGCCACAGACAATCCTGCTATTAGTGCTTCATACTCAGCTTCATTGTTTGTTACTTTGAATGCCAGCGTTGCCATGTAGTATCGCCCTTGTCCATCGGGACTCAATAAATGTACTCCTAGGTCTTCACCTTCTCGGCAAGATGAGCTGTCTATGAATAATATCCACGGCTTTCCCGACGGTTCTATCGTTTCTTCTTATGGAAATCCTGAGAATTCTGCCACAAAATCTGCCAGTGCTTGCCCTTTGATAGCCTTATTTGGTTCTTACTCCAGATCGAACTTGCTTAGCTCAATCGACCAACCTATCAATCAGCCTGTGCTGTCTGGTTTTTTCAGGACTTTTGCTAGGGGAGTCTCCGTGAGCACCCTTACTGTGTGGGCTTGAAAGTATGGTCAGAGCTTTTTGGCCGCCATTACCAGAGCAAAAGCCAATAACTCAATTTGGGGGTACCTTGCTTCAACCCCTCTGAGTGCTCGACTTACGTAATATACCGAATGTTGGGCGGCCTCTTCCTCCTTTACTAGGACGGTGGATACAGCATGCGGGGAGACTACTAGATATGCGTAAAGTACGTCACCTTGCTATGGTCATTTCAATAGGGGTGGACTGGCCATATATTGCATTAATTTTTCCAACGCCTCATGGCATTGTTCATTCCAAGGATGTACCTTCCGCAGTACTTGGAAAAAGGGGAGGCATTTATATGTTGACTTGGCTATGAATCTTCCCAGGGCGGCCACTCTACCTGCTAGTTGTTGAGTCTCGTTCAAGTTCTTTGGTAGCTTCATGTTGAGTATGGCCTCTATCTTATTTGGAGAGGCCTCAATTCCTCTCTCGGATACGGTGAAGCCAAGGAATTTTCCTGACTGGACCCCAAAAGCACACTTTGTTGGGTTCAACCTCATTTTATAATGGTGTAAGATTTTGAACGCCGTTCACAAATCCACAAGGTGTTGGGCAGGTTCTTTACTCTTTATTAGCAAGTCATCCACATATATCTCCATAGATCTCCAAATCTGTTCCTTGAACATTTGATTTGCCAGCCTTTGATAGGTCACCCATGCATTCTTCAAACTGAAGGGCATAACTTGGTAGCAATATAGCCCTCGATCTGTGATGAATGAGGTTTTCTCCTCATCTATTGCGTTCATCCATATCTGGTTGTAACCTAAGTATGCATCCACAATGATGTCAATGCGTAGTAAGGGGAAACTATCCTTGGGACAGGCTTTGTTTAGATCTATGAAATCTACGCACATTCTCCATTTCTCGTTTGCCTTTTTTACCATAACTACATTCGATAACCACTCCAGATAGTGTGCTTCCCTGATGAAACCAGCTGCGAGCGATCTTTCCACCTCTTCATTAATAGTGGCGTACTTTTCTGCACTGAATGATCTCCTTTTCTGTCATACTATTTTGTGTGTTGGGTCTACGCCCAAGCAGTGCTTAATAACTTCGTTATCTATACCAGGCATCTCTTCATGGCTCCATGCAAAGATATCCTGGTGCTCTATCAGTAGCTATTTTAGGGCTTCCCTATCCGCCGATGGGACCTGCGTCCCAGTTCGTGTGGTGGTCTTAGGGTGGTTGGTGTATAGTGTCACAAGCTCCAATGGTTCATTGACCTCGGTATGCTGCTGGCTCTGGTCATCCTTGACCTCAACGTCTTCTTCAAAAGCCAATGCCATAGGTGGCGGATGGGGTGGCGAGGCTTCATTCTACCCCTCCACAATGCAAACCTCACTTTTGACTTTTCGCAATTCTTGTACGTAGCATTCTCATACTAGGGCCTGTTCGCTTCTTGCTTCACTTACCCCGCTATCAGTTGGGAACTTCATCTTAAGATGGTAGGTGGATGTTACCGCCCTAAGGTGGTTAAGTGTTGGTCTTGTTGCGCCTAAACCTTAACTCAAATTAATGAACCAAAATTTAGTGCAGTTTTACCTGCAAGTATACAGGTGTTGTAGTACCTTACAGGATCGAATCCACAGGGATTGACTAATGTGAAAAATTCTCTCAAACAAATGAAAATAAAATAATAAAAGATATGCGTGATTGAATATAAAATGAGGTTATTGAAATTATGATTTTTGACGTAACAAAATAAAACTAAAATGATAAAATGTATTGATATGGGAAAAGACTAAGGTTTCGAGGATCCGTTTAATAATTTAAAACATCGTTTCCGATCGAATTACTTCAATTAAACTAGAATAATGATTCCGTTTAATTGGAAGATTTAGCATTTAAGATCAAGAAAATAATTACTAATGATTGAGCATGAGCGATCGATGATTAAAACATTTACAAATCTATTTGACTATCACAGGGATTTCTCAAGCATTCACTGTATTCGGAAATCACAATAAATCAAGAAAAATTTATAGATAACCAAAATATCCAATAATAAAATCATTCAATCGATCAAACTCGCAAAATAAATTTATCGTCGATCCGAAAACAATTTCCAAATCATTAAACTTCACCTCTAACCTTAGTATTCAAATTTAGCCGATCATGTTTAACACAAGCGCTATAAAAATCAAATAAACATTTTTCATGAAGATATTAAAATAAAACACAAGCTAGATCATAAAATAAAAGTGAAGAGAAAATTGAGCCGAAAAGAACTCCCCTCAAAACCAGTCCGTCCCGCAGATCCCCAAACAACCAGCTTCTCAAAAATATCCATCCTCCATTCCTCCGGCTCTACGTCTCACTCTCTCAGCCCAGAAAAAATTCAGTTCTTGCCTTTGCTAGCCCCTTCACTCAGTCACATACCCAGCCCTGCTTTTCTTCCACTCCAAACGGAAATGAACACTTCACTTTGGCAGTCCGAAACTCCCTCTGTAAGCGTCTCCAGCTCTCGTAGTTGAAGTCCCGCTTTCCAGCTTCTCCGCTCAAAACACCAGAAAAAAAAAATATGGATGACCTCTTTCGTGTTGCTCTGTTTCAGGGCAAACCCGCAGTAAACGCTGCCTGAAATGAAGACTGCCGCTGCTCGTTCTTTCTGCTTCGTGATTCCGCCAGCGCCCCACGTACCAGCAAGCGTTGGATTCGTGCCATAGCCCGTATGCTCTAGGCGTGCTCTGCTTCATTCCAGCGCACTTCCGTCCAAGAAGCCAGCCAAACTTCTCTCCGTCCAACACCCACAGTGTTTAATGTCCAGCGTCCATCATCCAGCCAAGAAAAATGAAAAAATCAGTACTCTCCCACGTGAAACTCCCTGCTCTTTCCATCTCCCCTGTCCTGGTTCTCACACTGTCCATCCATAAAGCTGCTTTTTGACTTCACTTCCTTTCATTCAACCAAGCCCCAATCTCTCAGTTTTTTTTTCTCTAAAAACAGAGCACCTAAAGTTTCTCACCGTAAGAGCTCTCCCAACGTAAACTCTTTCGTATCTCAGTTCCTCTCCCTCTATATATTTTTTTCTCTTCCGTAAATCCCTCACTCTCCGTATGAGCTCCCCCAGCTGATCGTAAAACTCCTTCCACCTTCCCCCAGTTTTCTTTTTTCCGTCCAAGGCTAGCGGAAGCCTACGTAAACTCTCTTCCTTCTTCCCCACTCCGAAAACCACCAAAAACTTCTAGACCAAGTTTCTATCCCCTGGTCCGAGAATCCTCTTCCCTTTTTCACGCACCGACCCCCCTTTCCGTAAGAATTGACTTCCTTTTTGTTTTGGCTCTACGTCTCTTCTTTATTTTCTGCTCCCCCTTTCCGTAAAACACTCTCAGCTTTCCGTAAATGTTGACAACTCCACTTGCATTCCTTTTAGTCTGCTAGCTCCCTCAAGATGAAGAATAATCCAAGCCTCAAGACTTACCTCTTTCCTTTCCGTAAATGTTGAAAACTCCACCTCGCCTCTATTTTTTCTTTTCTTTCTTCCGTCAATCTTGCCTCTCTCCCGTATACGTCCAGCTATCCCAAATGAAAAGAACCACGTCTCTTCTAGATATATTTTTTTTTTCTTCCGTCCGAACTCTCCCACGTCAACTCTCTCAAGCCACCTCCAACCGAAAGTTATTTTTATTTTTTTTTCCTTAGCAAACTTCAACTCTCTCATTCACGTCTCTTTCCTTATTTTTATTTTTCGGCTCCTCTTTTTGGTAAGAATTTATCCCAAAGGATAAAAAAATAACAATTGCCGACAATTCTTTCAATATTTTCAGCTGCCCAAATCCACCGCTTTGAAAAACTCATATAGCATGCGTCGTGGCTCAGAATCGGATCTCCTTTGAATTTTATTTATGCTGCAAATAAAGAAATAAAAATAACACTCAAGATAAATTAAAAAGAAAATAGATTATTAAAAATATATTATATATGTGAGGAAATATTTTTCAATTAAATCATAGTTATAAAATTAAGCATAAACATGATATTAATCAATTAAAAATTACAACTCGAATTTATGCTTATTAACTATTTTTCCATCTAAAACCAATAATAATGTCACGAAGCAGTTGAAATAAATTGGTTTTAAATAACTAAAATATGCAATTTTACAGCTCAAACAGGTCTCCCCAATATAGTGTTGTAAGAAGAGGGAGCTTTTACTACTAAGAAATCTGTCATGGTGGTCGCCGTCCATGTTCCAGTTCCTGCTATTACTAGGAGGGTGATCGCCCCTATCAGCTGGATGGTATCTCCTGAGAAACCCTTTAATGGTGTCGGGGAGAGCCTCAACTTGTTCAAATCAATGCCCATTTTGACGAATGCCTCCCAGAATAATATATCAGCAGAGCTCCCGTTGTCTACTAGTACCCGCCTAGTCGTGTAGTTGGCTATCACGAGGGTGATTACTAAGGTGTGGTCATGCGGATATAGCACTCCTTGTCTGTCCGCCTCTTCAAAGGATATCACCATTCGTTCGTTACTAAAAACACCTCTTCATATCTTGCTTTTCTTGCATATGCTTTCTGACTGGATGCTGAAATATTGCCTCTAACAAAGCCCCCTACTATGGTCCTTATCTCCCCTATGGTCGTCCTGTTCCCGTTACTTCTTAGGGGAGCTCTATCCGCCCCATTTTGGTAGTCACTAGCTTGGTGCCTTTTTTCTGAACTTTGACTCAGCTAGGTTTCTTGCCTAGACTCCTGGAGCCTTCTTCGCCTCGACCATTCTGCGACCATTCGTTCTAACTCACCGGTCTCTGCCAATTCCACTACTCTTTTCTTCATGGTAGTGCAGTCTTCAGTCCAGTGTGAGCTTGTCTGATGATACTTGCAGTATCGACTGCCAGTCTTGATAGGGCGGCGGTCTTCACTTTCCTTCCCTTCCTCTCATATGCCTAGATTAGTATGCACCAGCCTAGGATTGTGATCTGAGTGCCTCTTTCGAGCTCTTTCTCGCCTTCTCGCCTTAACTTTCTTGTCAACCTGCCCACTTCTTCGCTTGATCTTCCTATCTTCCTTACCAAGATACACTAATGCCTGCAGGGTATCCTCTGCGTTAACAAAGTCATCAGCCTTGTCCATGAATTCCCTGAGGGTGGAAGGAGTCCTTCGGGCCAACTCTGCGATTAAAGGACTGCGTGGCCATACCCCTCCCAAAAGGGCGGCCAGAGTGATCTTCTCATCTTGGTCTTCCATTGTTAAGCGTTCCTTATTGAAACGGGCCAAGAAGGCCTCCAAATTCTCATCCTCCTTTTGCTTGACAGTTAGCAGGTAGGTGGCTGGGCGTCGAAGTGTAACGCCCCATTCCCGGAGGTTTGGAGAGTTAGCTCTTATTACTTAATATCAATTTCAATATTACAACGATAAGATCCAGAAAACTCCATAAAATAATAAATTATTCACTCAACCCACTTATCCATGTTCCTTCATAGGGATAACAAAGAAATTCTCAATAACATAAAAATAAATAAATAAATAAATAAACTCTTCAAAGACTCGATAATATCCTAAGTCATCAAATCAAAATATCTGAAAATAAATCAATTTACTAACTATGACTCTCTAATAAGCACTTGTACCCTCAGGCACTTGTTCTCTAGTTGAACCATCAAAATTATTTGAAAAATATTTGGAGATAAGGGGTGAGTTATCAACAAATCAGTAAGCAGAGAACATACACTAGTGTGAAAACATAAGCATTTACAAAGTTTAGAATGCAGAGCAAAATATTTATATGATCAACATGCAGAATCAGAACATGCTATCAAAACTGTCAGAGCGAATGTTCAAAAACAATTCTTATTCAAAATTCCTTTGGCATAGCATAACTAACCGCCATCATACTAGAACATCATATCACATCAAAGGCCATGTTTAACCCCCGTGGTAGGGTTGTGCAAACCTCAGTAGCTAGCCGAGCAGAAACAGAATGTGAATCTTCCCCTTATTATTCTCGAAGCCCTGAGTGTGCACACAGGAAAGACCACCAGAAAACTACTTTGTTTCCAAAGTGGGTGCACTAGAAATAGAAAGGTTGGTACCAACCAAAACAGAAACCACTATTAGCAACCGTGGTAGGTCAAACAGATCACCATTCACAAACCACATCCCAATTCAAAATGTCATACCAAAAGTTTTCAGAAATCACATCATATCATATCAGAGGTCATAAACATCTTTAGAATAGAATAGAATTAGATCACAAAAAATATAATTTATGCCCAAAGTTTCATATTCGCTCTCATTTGCACAATTTAGAAACAAAATGCTAGAAAATAAGCTCATGTCTACACCATTTATGACAAAAATAGTTTCCCTTTTATACAGATTTCATGAGTAACGCTAAAACAAATAATTGAGGTTGTTTTTCATATTCCTTTTCAAAAATTGAAAGCTGCATATTTTAAAAGTCAACCTCGTTTCATTTTCCTTTTATGCAAAGTCTAGCTTAAGAACCCCGCTTACCTAAATTTCTTAGCTTTTCAAAATTTTCTTCAACAATGCCGAATAAAAATTAATCGTCACCTATAAAATAGTCACGTAATTCCTATAAATTTACAATCAGACACATATTTTGATATTTAAGCCTAGGATGCTAAAATAACCTATTTTAATTCCTCAAGAACCTAAATTCCCAAAGCTTTAAATTACCATAATTCTCTAATTAAATTCCTCAATACCCATATAAAAAAATATTCAGTTAACAAAATATTGGCACCCTAAAATACCAACTTAATATCTGCCCAATACACCTTAACAAGCTTTTGAAATATAAACCAACCTTAACATCAAAATAAACCTATCCTGAGTTCAACCGACCATAATATAAAAACCCCTTTAATAAACAAGCCCATCCCAAGCATTAGATTTACCGTTAGAAAAGGGCACGACTTCGATTTGTTAGCACAAGCTTCAAAGACCCAAAGACAACATAAAGTAGCAGAAAACAAAACTTAAGCAAGAGACCGTGCGACAACTTACCCCAACTAAAATAGGGGACACAGTTCAGAAATAAGTAAAGTGTGAAGGAGCTGGGTCGACGTGGATGTTGGCGGTGCAAAAGAGTGGTGCGGCTGAGATACAGAGAGAGAAAGTGATGACCGAGAAAACTGAACACACAGAGGGAGAGAGATAGAGAGAGAGAGAGAGAGAGAGAGAGAGAGAGAGAGAGAGAACGACGTGAGAGAGGACGTACACACCGAGTAGGACGGGGAGCTACAGACTAGGGTCACCCAAGGCAGCGTTCGAAGGTGGGAGCTTGTCCTTCGGCATCCACTATTGTCAGTGGCGTCGTTTGCAGCTGCAGTGGCTTCAGGGCAGTGGGTTTTGAGTCAAAAAGTCGACCATAATATAAAAACCCCTTTGGGTAGCAAAACAGAGGTGCATGTGTTGGTCGTTCCTACTCGCAAGTGACTGTCTTGCGTTCGCAAAAAGAGGGTAGATGCTAGAAGGAACAAAATGTTCTGAATTGGTGCATGAAAATAGGGGCTCTAAGCAGTGGTCTTCTCATGATGCACTAGTGGCTGGGCACTAACGGTGTGGACGCTGGTTTCAGACGGTGTGGAGTCAAGGAGAAGGTGTGACGGCGACTATGAGGAATCGAGAGGAGAAGGAGAAAATTGAAACAGAAACTAGGGGTCTTTCGGGCATGAGAAGCTATTGATGTGCAAGAGAAATTATAATTACAGGATTGAAAACAAAACCTTAGAAGGTTTAGACTCTCTTTCCTTGAGTTTTGGATTTTAATATAACTTCTAAAAAATAATCCAAATTGTATCGCTAATTTCTTTGACCCATGAAAAAAAATATTTCGCTCAACCCAAAAATATGTAAAGATTTTAACTTACTTAGCAAGCCCAATAAAAATAAAGTCGGTATATGCCAAACAAAAATTTTGAACCAAAGTCCATTCAAAAGATATTCATTATTCTCAAGTGGGCCTTTCACCCATATAAACCCAAAATATTTAGAAAGCGGTTGAGTGCTAGATCCGGGTGTTACATCCTCCCCCCTTAAAAAATTTCATCCTCGAAATTTTGTTGCATCAAAAGAAAAATCTAAAATACCAAATAATTTCCCAAATCCAAAAGTTGATTTTCACACGTGACCTCAAATTCAATCCTAAAAGTATGAACCTCAACTATGGATTTACAAGCCTAATAATTCCTCAAAATTTTTTAACTAAATCTCACTAAAAAAAAAGGACTCCCAAAATAATATTTAAACTTCTGAATAATAGTACAATCAAATGCTTCAAAATTAGGTCCTAGGTAGCAAAATCCCGAATCCTTAGAAAATCTACTTTCAATCGTAAATTTTTCCTAAATTTATGCTTCCATCATACATATTGACCAACCAAAACACCTACGGCTAAAGTCTCCAAGATATTAATGATTGCATCTAAAATTTTCCAAAGCCTATTTGCACAATTCTTGCATACATGTAACTTCAGACTACGCACCCTTGTGCATTCCTATGCAACCTATACCATTCCTTGGAAAAATCATGCACACTCACTTCAATCCAAACTTCAATATTCTAAGCTATAAAACTTAGAGTAAGATCGATTAAAAGACAAACATGGTTAGGTCCCACTCAACATAGAATAAAGCTATCAAGAAGGAAAACAGTAGAGTACCTGTGATCGCGTCATTATTGTCCTCAGCATCCTCGGTTGTCAGTGAAAACACTCGAGCCGGTCCTCCCATTCTACGCTGATTGCTTCCCTGATTCGTTTGTTGGGGACCCGAAGGTGGATTAGGCTTCTTGTTGTCCATCAGAAGCAAAGGGCAATCCTTAATAAGATGTCCGGTCTTATCACATCGAAAACATGCATCCACTTCCCTCCTACACACACTAGTGTGAGCACGATTACAAAACTTACAGAGGTTACTAGATTGGTTTCCTTGCGTATGCAATTGTCCAAAGTTATTGCCTTCATTCCTCTTTCTCCACGAGCCTTGGCCCATTGCAGATTGAGACCCCCGTGGCACTGGCACAGTCTTCTTCCTCTGTTCCAACAATTCAACGCTTCTCTTTAACCTCTGCTCAATAATCGTGGCCTTATCTACTAATTCTGAAAAATTCTGAATCTAAAAGACCACCACTCGCTCGTATATCCTGTTGTCCAACCCTTCTTCGAACTTCCGGGTCTTCCTTTCCTCATCAGGGATCAGATATGAAGCAAAGTGTGACAGTTCAATGAATCTGGCAGCATATTGGTGTACTGTCATGGTGGCTTGAACCAAGTTAGCAAACTCCCTAGCCCTAGCATCTCTTATTGATCTTGGAAAGAAATGGTCAAAGAAGATCTGCTTGAAATGGGGCCAGCTAAAAACTCCCCTCCCATTTGCTTCCCTAATGGTTCTCTCTTAAATCCACCATCATTTCGCCTCACCGTTCAACTTAAAGGTGGCGTACGATACTTTCTGTTCATCTGTGCAGTTTAAGACCCGAAGTATCTCCTCGATATCCTGAACCCAATCCTCAGCTAGGATTGCCTCGCCTCTCCCATTGAAAGAAGGAGGGTGCATCCGGTTAAATTGTTCCACTGAATAGCCTCTTTCATTCCTGTTGTGATTATGACTTGGAGGGTTCTGTGTGAGCTCTTCAATTAATTGTTGCGCCGCAGCACGAAGTACTTCAACCGCACTTAGATTTCCTTCTCCATCAATATTAGTCACGTTCAGATCCGAACGTTTCGTACTCGACGACGAGGTGGCATCCTGAAAAACTTGTCCCTTTAATTTTCTTTTAAGAAAAACGATTCAAGAAAGAAAAAGTTTGTACAAAAGTAAACAAATGGTGATAACCTTAAAACAAACATAATTGTATAAAAAAATGTACACAAAAAACAGCAGTAAAGATAAAACTCCAAAATCTAGATCTTCCATCGCACCCAAACATTATGTAAAGTCTATGAAATCAAGACACACCTCAAACAAAATGAAACTAGCTCATAAATCTGTAAAATCCTACACCTCAAATTTCCTAAAACATATTCCCAAAGCCTGCCTGATGCTGGAACCTTAAATAAAAATATGGTCATCTCTTACAGTCTATAAATGTCTACACCTCAAATCTGAAAATTATTTCCTTAAGTCCACACATATCTAAACCTCAAATATTATAGTCTGCAGAACCTCAAACTTGGCTCTGATACCAACTGTAACGTCTCATTCCCGGAGGTTCGGAGAGTTAGCTCTTATTACTTAATATCAACTTCAATACTACAACTATAAGATCTAGAAAACTCCATAAAATAATAAATTATTCACTCAACCCAATTATCCATGTTCCTTCATAGGGATAACAAAGAAATTCTCAATAACTAAAATTTAAAAAAAAAAAAAAAAAACTCCCTAAAGACTCGATAATATCCTTAAGTCATCAAATCAAAATATCTGAAAATAAATCGATTTACTAACTACGACTCTCAAATAAGTACTTGTAACCTCGGACACTTATTCCACTACAATCATCACACCTTGCTAAAACTTCCTGCTCTTGTTCTCCAGCGGAACTATCAAAATTATCTAAAATATATTTTTAGATAAGGGGTGAGTTATCAACAACTCAGTAAGCAGAGAACATACACTAGTATGATAACATGAGCATTTACAAGGTTTAGAATGCAGAGCAAAATATTTATATGGTCAACATGCAGAATCAGAACATGCTATCAAAAATGTCAAAGCGAATGTTCAAAAAAAAATTCTTATTCAAAATTCATTTGGAATAACATAACTGACCACCATCATACTAGAACATCATATCACATCAAAGGCCATGTTTAAACCCCGTGGTAGGGTTGTGCAAACCCCAGTAGCAAGCCGAGCAAAAACAGAAGATGAATCTTCCCCTTCTTATTCTCGGAACCCCGAGTGTGTACACAGGAAAGACCACCAAAAAACCACTTCGTTTCCAAAGTGGGTGCACCAAAAACAAAATTGTTGATACCAACCCAAACATAAACCACTATTAGCACCCATGGTAGGACAAATAGATCACCATCCACAAACCACATCCCAATTCAAAATGTCATGCCAAAAGTTTTCAGAAATCACATCATATCATATTAGAATTCAAAAACATCTTCAGAACAGAACAAAATCAGATCACAAAAAATATAATTTATGCCCAAAATTTCATATTCGCTCTCATTTGCACAATTTAGATACAAAATGTTAGAGAATAAGCTCATGTCTACACCATTCATGACAAAAATAGTTTCTCTTTTATACAGATTTCATGAGTAATGCTAAAACAAATAATTGAGGTCGTTTTTCATGTTCCTTTTCAAAAACCAAAAGCCGCATATTTTAAAAGTCAACCTCATTTCATTTTCCTTTTATGCAAAGTCTAGCATAGGAACCCCGCTTATATGAATTTCTTAGCTTTTCAAAATTTTCCTCAACAATGCCAAACAAAAATTAATCGTCACCAATAAAATAGTCACGTAATTCCTGTAAATTTACAATCGGACACATATTTGGATGTTTAAGCCTAAGATGCTGAAATAACCTATTTTAATTCCTCAAGAATCTAAATTCCCAAAGCTTTAAATTACCATAATTCTCTAATTAAATTCCTCAATACCCATATAAAAAAGATATTCAGTTAATAAAATATCGCCACCCTAAAATACCAACTTAATATCTACCCAATACACCTTAACAAGCTTTTGAAATATAAACCAACCTTAACATCAAAATAAACCTATCCCGAGTTAAGCCGAACATAATATAAAAACCCCTTTAATAAAAAGGCCCATCCCAAGCATTAGATTTACCGTGAGAAAAGGACACGACTGCGATTTATTAACACAAGCTTGGAAGACCCAAAGACAACATAACAAAACTTAAGCAGGAGACCGTGCGACAACTTACTCGAATTAAAATAGGGGAGATAGTTCAGAAACACGTAGAGTGTGAAGGAGCTGGGTCAACGTGGATGTTGGCTGTGCAAAAGAGTGGTGTGGCTGAGATACAGAGAGAGAAAGTGATGACCGAGAAAACTAAACAGAGAGAGAGAGAGAGAGAGAGAGAGAACGACGTGAGAGAGGACCTACACAGTGAGTATGATGGGGAGCTACAGACTGGGGTCACCCAAGGCAATGTTCGAAGGTGAGAGCTTGTCCTCCGGCATCCACTATTGTCAGAGGCGTCGTTTGCAGCTGCAGCAACCGGCAGGGCAGTGGCTTCAGGGCAGTGGGTTTTGAGTCAAAAAGCTCTTTTTTTGGGAAGCAAAATAGAGGTGCATGTGTTGGTCATTCCTACTCGCAGGTGTATGCAGTGCGTTCTCAAAAGGAGGGTAGATGCTAGAAGGAACAAAATGTTCTGATTTGGTTCATGAAAACAGGGGCTCTAAGCAGTGGTCTTCCCATGATGCACTAGTGGCTTGGCACTAACGGTGACATGAGATTGGAGGCTGGTTTCGAACAGTGTGGAGTCAAGGAGAAGGTGCGACAGGAACAGTGAGGAACTGATAGGAGAAGGAGAAAACTTAAATGGCAACTAGGGGTCTTTCGGGCATGAGAAATTGTTGACGTGCAAGAGAAATTATAAATAGAGGATTGAAAACAAAACCCTAGAGAGTGAGGGAAAAGAGAGACGAGCGAAGGCAAGTCGTGTAAAATAGACATGATTGAAGCGTGCAAGCACGACAAACGGACAAGCATTGCGAAAACGTGGAGTATTAAACAAGATCTCACGGGCTTGGGTAGTAAACGTAGAAGGTTCGACTCTTTTTCCTTGAGTTTTGGATTTCAATATAACTTCTAAAAAATAATCCAAATTGTCCCGCTAATTTCTTTGACCCATGAAAATAAATATTTCGCTCAAACCAAAAATATTTAAAGATTTTAACTTACTTAGCAAGCCTAATAAAAATAAAGTCAGTGTCTGCCAAACAAAAATTTGGGCCCAAAGTCCATTCGAAAGATATTCATTATTCTCAAGTGGGCCTTTCACCCATATAAACCCAAAATCTTTAGAAAGCGGTTGAGTGCTAGACCCGGGTGTTACATGACGTCTCCTGCTAGACATAAATTGGGTTAGGAAGTGTTTCACCAGCTCTTTGTAGCTATCTATTGAGTTTGGCTTGAGGGTCCAAAACGACCCCCTAGCTGTCCCTTTCAAGGTCAAAGGGAAAGCCTGGCACGCAATATGAGCTTTAAAATTTTCCAAATGATCTACTGGGAAACTGTGGAGCGTGATATGAGCTTTAAAATTTTCCAGATGATCTACTAGGTCTTTGGACCCATTGTACATATCTACTTGGGGAATCTTGAATTTTGGTGGAAGCAGCATGGCCATAATCTGTGTGATGTATGGCAGATCTGTCTAGTGCAGCAGGCTTTCTATAGAGGAAGAGCCCCCATCTTTTTTGCCATCTTCGCATACTTTCCTGCTAGTTCCTTCAACACGTCATGCATTCTTTCTTTTTTCGCCCGTTCCATATATGTTTCGGTATTGCAATGTGCCTCTCCCTCACCCTGCTCACAGTGAGCGAGCACATCGATATTATCAAAGTTGGCATTCTTTTGTCTCAAGTCGTCGTTCTCTTTTTGCAAGATTTCCATTGCCTCCAGGGCCTTTCTTAATCTTTCCTTTGCTTCCGCTAGTCATGCTTCCATAGATGGTAACAATGCATCCATCGCTCAGCTTGCTACTGAGCGTGTTATAGTTGGCATGTGAGAACCACACTAAATCACACAGATCCCACAAATGGCGCCAACTGTTAAGGACGTGTCTCACTGCCAATCTGCAAACCTTCACTTTAGAATTGTCAAGGAGTCTTGTGAGGCTTCACCTAAAAACACTCCGATACTTAAGTCAGTGAAAAGAAACCACAATGAATCGTAATTGTTCTCCTTCAATTATCAAATGTTACTTGGTATATATAGGCCTTCTTGCAATACTTATCTTATCTAGGATTTACCGGTGCAGATCATTACACAGTATTTTGAATAATCATATTACTTCTTGATGTCTTTATCCTTCCTTTAACGGTGGCGGTATGTACACTTCTTTTAGATTCTTCTTAATTATCTCATTTTGGCCCCTGGATCTTTCCTTTAGGCTTTTGTAGTATAATGGGCCTCTTTAGGTATTTAGGGCCTTTCGGTTCAAATTGTCCCTCCATGTGAGATGTGAAAATTTAAAAGGCATCACAAATGTGAGATCAATAGAAAATTGTGAAGTGTGGAAAACTCAGATCCATATAAAAAAAAAAAACAGCCATAAATTCCAAAGAAAGGAAAAGTGAAATCAAGATTAAATTGCAAATAAAAATAAAACCCTAATTTTAATGACGTTTACTTAAAACAACATTCATTTAACGTGGTTTTCAAGAAAACTTAAAAAGAGTAATTACTAATTAAATGGTTCGGATTAAGGTGGTACTAATTATGACAATCTATTACAAGAAGTTGTCAATAAAACTAAAATTATTTTTTTAATTAAAAGTTACTACTTAAAGATTCAATATACTGATAACGTAAAAATATGATTTATACCCTGAAATTATTTAAATAATTATTCTAGCAGAGGAGAAAAATGATATGAACTAACGGTGCACTGAGAGAGGAGGGAGTAATGCGTTCAGCTCCCAGAACACTTTCTTTTTTTGTCTTTCTGAAAATTTTCTAAAAATATAAAAAATCAGTTTTACAAAAAAAAATTATTATTATTTATCTTCATCTAAAATATACTAATACGTTAATATTTACTTTCTTAACTATTAATTAAAAAATAATAATAAAAAAATTTAAAATATATGAAAGGTCAAAATAAAAGATCAAAGTCACGAGACACACTAGCATTTTCCTTTAAAAAATAAATAAATCGACAGGTAGCGCCTTTGTACACTGCAGGAAGAAGAATATGCAGCAATGGTGGAAGAAAATGAGGAAGTCAATCTCGACGACATTCTTCTTCCCCCTGCTCCCATTAATTCTTTTAGAGTATTACCAGAGTATGGCTCTAGTTACTTAAAGATTTTTTTATCAGAAGTGGAGGGAAGAAAAGGGAAGAAATGATGTCTAAGTTGTTTGATAAAATTCCACTTAAAGTATATTTTTGACCCCTTTGATAGATGAAGAAAAAGCTTTACCACAGATTCTTCTGGGGTTCTTTACCACAGAAAATCGTGAAGCCGAAGTTGATAGCGAGACCCACAGTGGAAGCTGTGGTGGAGATTACGATGAGAAGGCCCTCCCATCATTCGGCCATGAGATCCTCCTTTTTGGCCTAAACCACTACTCCATCTCTTCGATTATTTTTTTTAGGTGAGCTCAGTTCTGCAGCTATGAAAGAAGTCAGAGAGGGCTCAGGCAAAGGAGATGGGTCTTCGTCTTCATCATCTTCAATACCCTCGATGTCGGCAAAGGTGTGGACAAATTGGAGGAAGGCGAGGAGCTTCAGTGTGACACTTCGGCCTATAATTCCCTTCACACCTTCCATATTAGTTGGCCCTGTCTTAACTTCGATATTGTACGCGATACACTAGGGTTGGTCCAAATGGATTTCCCACAAACAATGTATTTCATCTCGAGAACTCAGGTAGAGAAAGCTTCTTGGAACTCTATTGGAATATTTACAATATCCAACATCACAGGGAAAAGATGTGAGCTAGTGCCTTCCAAACCCGCAACTGGAAACTCTGATGTGGAGAGTGATAGTAGTGATAGTGACAAGGATGATGAGGATGAGGAGCTTGGTGGATCTGGGAGCTCGAGTTTGCAGTTGCGTAAGGTAGCTCATGAAGGATGTATAAACTGTATACGTGCCATGGCAAAAAATTCCCATATTTGTGCATCATGGGCAGATAATGGTCATGAGCAGGTATGGAACTTCATCTCTCATCGGAATGCTTTAGCAATTCTCAATATATTTCTAGATCACTTCGGCAAATTTAACTGGGAAAATTAGTGCATAAGTTTGAGTGGACCGGTTTGTAAATCTTCTATGCCTGATATTATAGTTGAGGCACCAAAAGATGGGGGAGATGATCTATTTCTTAGTGAAGAGTTCCTTAGAAGCTGTGTTAAGAGGTTCTTAGTGCAGCGTGGATGCTTGAAACAAATTCCAAGGCATTTCTCCAGAAGCATCTTAACGTAATTGATCCACGTACTCAAAGAAAACAAAAACTTGGGGTGTAGTGTCAATAGATGTAATTTCTATCGAATACGTAGTGCTCTTAAATATGGGGCATGCAAGCTTGGACACATTCTCTTGTTGCCGAGAGAAAGAATAGAAGAATATGGCTTGTGGCCCTTTGATAGAGGAAGGGGAAAAGAAATTGTGGGGAATCATTGGGTGAACACAACCTTGGATAATGTATTTCATTTTTTTTATTTTGATTTTGATCCTAAAGGGGATGGTGGAATACATGTTAATCTTGACTGTGGTGAAAGGAATGCTTCTGAATCTAGTGATGGGGGTGCTCAACAATGCAAACAATCTACTTGCAAAGGATATTTCAAAGCTAGAAGACGAGTTCAAGAAGCTATTATTGTCTTATAATAAACCTGTGGAGCCTGATCAACTTTTTGATGGCCTTCCAAACTCATTGAGACCATCTTCAAAATCTCTTGGGCACCAGGATAACTCTAGTGGCAAGAATGCTTCCAATAACCACTCTGAGCACCATAAAAGTAACATAGATAATGTTGTTTACAGTCTTCCAACTCTTATATCACCACGGATCCTACCACTGCTCCATGATTTGGCTTAGGAAATGGTTCAAGCTAGTCACCCACAACTGTTACTCTTAATTTACAGGGATACTCGTTCTTCTGTTTTGGAAGAAAGCCTTCAAAAATTGAAAGTTGAAAAGCTTAGCAATGAAGATGTTCAGAAGATGAAATGGGAGGTCTTAGAGGCCAAAATTGGGAATTGGATTCACTTCATACGTATTGCTGTCAAACTGCTTTTAGCTGAAGAGCGTATAGTTTGTGATCAAATATTCGAAGGCTTCGATTTTCTCACAGATCAATATTTTTCTCACCGGGGTTTTTATGGTTTATTTTTGTTATCTTTTGTGAACTCTTTGGTGATTGGTTTGTAACCACGATATTCCTCCCTATAAGTGAGGGTTTTTTAATAAACTAGGGATGGAGCTGCTATGTAGGTGGCTACCGGCTCTTCAAAAAAAAAAGAAAAAAGGAAGAGTGATTGGAGCCTAGGCGGGTTTTTATATAAAGCTTGAGAGGGTAATTTTGTCAAAGGACTTTTATTTTAATTTAAAAATTTCCGTTACAAACTGTCTTTTAACTTATAGAGTAGGTTTTTATTTTAAATTTAGAGTCTTTCATATCCTATGAAGGAAAGAGAAAAAGTTTTAAAATGATCAGTAATTCCCATCTCCTTCTCTAAAATCATTTTCTAAAGCCCTACTACAAGGACTGATGTTACATTATTTGAGGTTTAAGAACTCAAGTTTGGAATTGGTCTTGGAAGCCAATTGCAAGCTGGACTTTGAACTATGTTTAAGAATTCAAGGTTGGAATCTGTGTGGTCATAAACGGACATGATTGCTTTGATATAAGTACTTAAACTAATATTGTAACTTAATTGCAGGGTTATTTTTATTTCTTTTAACACAGGCGGTAGACTCACCAATTTAATTACAAGGTGTACGTACGTAGATTATTTTAGCTAGCTATATTGGTCCGTTTCT
Organism: Carya cathayensis; assembly: GCA_011037825.1. Classification (NCBI taxonomy): domain Eukaryota; kingdom Viridiplantae; phylum Streptophyta; class Magnoliopsida; order Fagales; family Juglandaceae; genus Carya; species Carya cathayensis. The sequence goes on along the minus strand of QGSO01000746.1, from coordinate 95,999 downwards.
TTTCTAATAATATATTACCACAGCCTGTTCAAGAACCCTAAATATTTGAGGCACTTGATGATGATTAATTGGATATGGACATGATGGTAATGATAGGAGAAACGCTATCTAGCTTATGAAATTCCGAGATCATTTGATCAGCTAGCCAGCGTAGCTCAATACGAAACAGGAGGATTTTAGTGACCGAGTAAGACTGCTAGCTATTAATTGGATCATGCTTGATCATGCTGAATCTTGATGGCAAAGAAAATTTAATTATATATGTGGGTGTTTAATTTATATAATAGCTATTAATTAGATCATGCTTGATCTTTTTATTTACTGTCAATTTATTTCTATTATTTTTACAAGTTGGGTTCCAAGTCTGAAGTCATGAAGTTAATCCGAAGACTTATTAATGACTTTGCCGTATAGATTGAACGATCTACTAGAAAACATATCTATTGAGGCGATATTATTTTCGCTGCAATTGAAATCGTTGCAGCGACTTTGTAGTCGCCGGGCACATTTAACAGCGACTTCCGCTGTTCTGCTTTTTCATTTAGGTATTTAACTATTTCTTTTACTGCACAAGGCTCGTAGATCCTAATAATACAAATATCATTTTTCATTTCTTTGCGGATGAAATAGATTTAGGCCAACCAATTCAAAAGCTAATATATAGAAGTGTTAATAATATATATAATTTTCAAAGCAAGAGATTTGCTATTGTTGAGCTGCCTAATTCATTCATGTGAGAAATGAATATAGGGGCGCAGCTAGGGAGAAGCCGCATATGAGGGAGGGGGCCGAGAAATGCTTCAAGTTTTCCCACATATTGAACCAGCTCCTCATGTGCAGTACTGCATGCATGGTTATTGATGCTTAAGAATCTCTACTCTGTTGATGAGAAAGATGCGGATTTAATTGTTTATATCCTTAATATTATCAATGTTTTGCGTGTGCAAGTTTGTAACAAGTAAACTTACACATGCTATTGGAAGATGATAACAAAGTGAAGAGAGGAATGGACGTTAATAGTTGTTAAAGACAATCTTCTACAACTTCAATCTCTTTGAAGATGATAACTAGGTGAAGAGAGGAATGGACTTTATATACAGTTGATGCAGATCACTTCTTCTACACCTTCAGTTATTACAACACTGTTACCTCATTTATGGCATTATAATTTTGAACGTTTGTCACTTTTTGGTATCATTTTTCGCTACCAGTATGATACACATTGAAATATCTGCCATCTTTCTAAGCAGCATGTTGCCTTCCTTTCTCGTAGTCATCATTAATTTTCGAAAGATAAGTTTTCTCTAGTACAATATTGTGACATTTCTCGATCCATTTCCCACTCTACTAATTTTAAAGTACGTTTTGTTAACTAGGTGAAGATAGGAATGAACTTTAATCTACCTTTGTTGCAAATCACATATTCTACACCTTCAATCATTACAACATTGTTACCTCGTTTATGGCATTGTAATTTTGAACCTTTGTGATTGTTTGGTATCATTTTTTGTTACCAATATGATACACATTAGAAAGTTGTTCTCTTTCTAAGAAGCGTGTTGCCTTTTGTCCTAGTCATCATTAATTCTCTAAACATGAATTTTCTCTAATACATTGTGTGGTGCCCTAGACCCCCACATGCAATCTGATGGGAGTCGCGACGACGGGGTGCTGGCTACTCGAGTCACACACCTCAAGCACATTATAAAAGCTAGTGTGTGCAAGCATACAATAAATAAGTGTGCAGTTGTAAATGCAGAAAAAAAATAAAAAGGGCAGTTTGAACTGCTAATAGTACTAGAAATTTAAATTATAATCCCAATAGAGAAATTAATCCAAAAATCATTACAGTCATCCAACTAGATAAAAGAAAAGCGACATCACATCAATAACATGAGGGGGGTCCTCAAGTCTTCACTCCTCAAGTGGGGTCAATCCTCCAAGCTCATGACTATCCTATGGATCAAAGTTTATGGTTCCACGGAGTGAAACCACAAGTAGGAATGCCACGATGAGATTTTGCAATCTCAGCATGTAAAGTCATTAGAATAACACCAAAAATACAAACAAAGAAAAAGTGGACATATCACAGCATTTGAAAAAAAAGTTCTTTCAACAGTGCACGAAACCAATATCCTTCTCAACAATTTACAAAAGATGACACACATACAAAAAATCCACATTACACATAGGTGACATTCATTTGTTACGATGTGCACTATGGCCTCCCCTAGGGACCATCTATGCACTTGGACCATCTGCCACACTCTGTCTCCCTTTGTCACACAACAGTTAACGATAGTTCATGTCACTTTGTAACAAGCGATGCCCAGCTCCATACCCAGCATGTACATAACCAGATATCCTTTATCCCCCACCAGTAGAAGGGCCATAAAGTCATACCAAGAGCATTACCGTCTTGGGGGAGCATGCTGTCGCTTGGCAACAGCTCAGGAGATGTCACTCAGTTTTACATACTCCCGAGTGATCAGAGGAGCTCCACTGAGATAATACTCCATCTCAGCTTGGGATAGTGATACGCACACTCACAAAATAGAGAAAAATTCATACATTTTAATGACATGCTATAAAATAAAATGCTATTACGTAACAAGCAGTTATTGGATGACATGACATAGCAAAGTACGACAACAACCACAGTATAACAACACAAATTTCAAATTTACAAATTTTCACAACTACATGTGATTTGCAATGCTTCACCCAACCCTCGGCCAACAATCCATCACCAAATATAGATTTTATCCCAACACTCCACAGGTCCTTGGCCACTTAACCAAACTGCAATAAAAACACAATTTTCTAGTATCAGTATTCAAAGGGTCAGTCTAGGTTTTTTCAAACAACATGAGACGGCAAATTTCTAGATGATCAAGTGTGCTACCTAGGGTATCCCATGAGGGTGTTTAGAGGTGGCGTGGTCTAAGGACCTTCACGCTCTTTTTTCATGGCACTACAAGCTACTAAGGTTTGTTTCTGGTGTTTAGAGGTGACGTGGTCTAACGACTTTCGTGCCCCTTTTTCATGACACCACAAGCTACTAAGGCTTGCTTTTGGTGTTTAGGGGTGGCGTGGTGCTCCTTCATCTGAAAAGTTACAAATAATGTCGAGCACAATAGTTTTTAAGCGTTGACAAACGAACGCAAATAATTCCGCAACATGAATATGCAAGTATTATTGTAAATATTGAAGAAATGAATTCGATAGACATGACAATGCTATAAACACTATTGATAAAATTTTCTTAAGTGCTTCGTGTTCCAAGGATGTAGCAATTCCTTGCCTTGGCTATCTTTCAAATGGTATGATCCAGGCCTATTGTTGGCTATTATAAGATAAGGGCCTTCTCATCGGGTCCCCATTTTTCCTTTGCTTTTGGTAGTCACTTCAGCCTTTTTTAAAACCAGATCCCCTACTTTAAAAGTCCTGGGCCTCACCCTCTTGTTAAAGTACTACTCGGCTCTTCCTTTTTCCCGCAAGATTCTAGTTTTCACTATCTCTCTTTCTTCTTCTAATAAGTCGAGGTACTCTTCTATCTTTTTATTGTTTTGAGTGACTGAGAAGTGGCTCGTTCTATAACTTTGGAGCTCTACCTCGACTAGCAAGACTGCCTTGCACCCATACATTAGTGTGAATGGGGATTCCCCTGTTGGAGTTTTGACTGACGTTCTATACGCCCAAAGTACCCCAGGCAACTCATCCGTCCAATCTCCCTTCTTATTCGCAACCTTCTTCTTTAGTATTGAGAGTAATGCTTTGTTTGTTACTTCTGATTGCCCGTTTGCTTGGGGCTGACCCGATGAGGAGTACTTTGCATTGATCTTTAACTCAACACACCACGCTTTATAGTAGTCGGAATCAAATTGGTGTCCATTATCTTTCAATATGCTTTGAGGTATTCCGAATCTACAAACGACGTTTTTCCATAAGAACCTTGTTACAAACTTGCTGGTCACGGTCTCCAATGGTTCTGCCTCTGCCCACTTCATGAAGTAATCCATAGCAACTATCATGAATTTCATTCTCCATTTTCCTTGTGAGAAAGGTCCCACCAGGTCTACACCCCACTAGACGAATGGTCATGGCACAGTCATAGATGTTAGCTCCTCTAGGGGGGCATGTGGTATCGGCGCATATGTCTGGCACCTGGCACATTTCCTGGTGAACTCCCAAGCATCCCTTAAAGCATTAGAGCAGTAGTATCCTGCCCTAACTGCTTTCTTGGCCAAGGCCCTTCCACCAGAATGATTTCCACATATTTCCTTGTGTATCTCTGCTAATACATATTGTGCCTCTTGTGTGGAAATGCATCGTAGCAATGGGGAGGAGAAACCGATCTTATAAAGGACTCTATCTATGAGCAGGAATCCTGCCGCTTTCCTTCTCATCCTCCTCTCCTCTTCCTTTGCTTTAGGTAGATTTTCTCCGCCCAAGTACTCAACCACCCCGCTCGCCCAATCTAGAGTGTTGGAGCTCAAGACGCCTACTTCTATGCCAAAGGCGGGGACCTCGACAACTCTTCTTTCGATTCGCCATGGGAGGAGTGTCTCCTCCATTTCTGATGTTGTTCATGCCAATTTATCTGTGACTTCGTTGCTTGCCCTTGGTATTTGAGTTATAAAGTGAAGTATGAGAAGAGATCACGCACTTCCCAGACCCTTGCGAGATATTTTTTCAATTTCTAGCTTTTTGTAGCGTATAGGCCCAACACCTGATTTACTACTACCTGTGAATCCAATTTTGCCTCTATTTTGGTTGCCCCTATCTTGGCAACTATAGAAAGTCCCGCTATAAATGCTTTATACTCAGCCTCTTTGTTTGTCACTTTGAATGCCAATGTGTCCATGTAATACCATTCCTGGCCATCAGGGCTTAACAGATGTATTCCTAGGCCCCCACATGCCCGGCAGGATGAGCCATCTATGAAAAGTTCCCATGGCTTTCCCGATGGAGCTACTGTGTCTTCTTGGGGGAAAACCGAGAACTCCACCACAAAGTCTGCCAGTGCTTGACTCTTAACTGCCCTTCTTGGTTCAAACTCCATATCAAACTCGCTCAACTCTATTGCCCATCCTATTAGTCTTCCTGTACTGTCTGGCTTCCTCAAGATTTTTTCTAACGGAGCTTCCATGAGCACCCTCATTGTGTGAGCTTTCTAGCCGCTGTTACTAAGGCAAAGACAAGCATTTCCATACGAGGTATCTTGCTTCTACTCCTCTGAGAGCCCGACTTACGTAGTATATGGGATGTTCTGCGATCCCTTCTTCTTTTATCAGGACGGTGTACACGACATGAGGAGATACTACCAAATATGCACTGAGCACATCACCTTTCTCTAGACTTTTCAGGAGGGGCAGACTAGCCAGGTACAGCTTCAACTTCTCGAATGCCTCATCATACTCCTTGTCCCAGGGATGCACTTTCCGCAGTACTTGGAAAAAAGGAAGGCACTTGTCCGTTGACCTAGCTATGAATCTTCCTAGGGCGGCCACTCTGCCCTCCAGTCAATAAGTTTCATTCAGACTTCTCGGCGACTTCATGTTGAGTATGGCTTCTATCTTTTCTGGGGATTTTTCAATTCCTCTCAGACACAATGAAACCCAAGAACTTCCCCTACTGGACTCCAAAGGCACACTTTGTTGGGTTTAACCTCATTTTATAGCAGTGTAAAATCCCGAACGTCGTTCGCAAATCATCAAGGTGTAGCGCGGGCTCTTTACTTTTTATCAACGAGTCGTCTACGTAAACCTCCATGGACTTCCCAATTTGTTCCTTAAACATTCGATTTACCAACCTCTGGTAGGTTGCCCCTGCGCTCTTCAACCCAAAGGGCATGACCTGGTAGCAATACATCCTCGTTCTGTTATGAACGAGGTTTTTTCCTCATTTGTTGCGTGCATCCGTATCTGGTTGTAACTCGAGTATGCATCCATGAAACTCAACATACGATGTCTTGCCATTGCATCCACGATAAAGTCGATGCATGGTAACAGGAAGCTGTCCTTTGAGCAAGCTTTATTCAGATCTGTGAAGTCCACGCAAATCCTCCATTTTCCATTCCCCTTTTTCACCAGAACCACGTTGGACAACCATTCTGGATAGTGGGTTTCCCTGATAAAACCAGCTGCGAGCAACCTTTCTACCTCCTCGCTAATGGCAGTGTACTTCTCTATACTGGACAATCTTCCTTTCTAGCGAACTGCCTTGTGCGTAAAGTCCATGCCCAAGCAGTGTTCAATGACATCGTTGGCTATACCAGGCATTTCTTCATGGATCCACTCAAAGACATCCTTGTGTTCTATCAACAACTACTTCAGAGCCTCCCTGTCCGCCAGTAGGACCTGTGTCCCAATGTGTGTGGCAGTTCTTGGGCAGTTTGCATATAACGTCACAATCTCCAATGGTTCATTGACTTCAGCATGCTGCTGACTCTAATTGTCCCTAACCTTCACCTCCTTTTCTAAAGTCACCTCCAACGGTGGTGCAAAGGGTGGCGAGGATGCCTTGTTTCACTCTGTTACAACACAGACTTCATTTCCGACCTTTCTTAGCTCTTGCACATAGCATCCTAGGCTAGAGCCTATTCGCCCAGTGATTCCCCTACCCCACTATTAGTTGAGAACTTCATCTTAAGGTGGTATGTGGACGTCACCTCCCTGAGATGGTTGAGTATTGGTCTTCCCAATATGGCGTTGTAAGAAGAGGGAGCTTTTACCACCAAGAAATCGATCATTATGGTCACCGTCCTTGTTCCAATCCCAGCAGTCACCAAGAGGGTGATAGCTCCTACGGGCTGGATGGTGTCTCCTGAAAAACCCTTTAATGGTGTTGGGGAGAGTCTCAACTTGCTAACATCGATGCCCATCTTGATGAAAGCCTCCCAAAATAGTATATCGGCTGAACTTCCATTATCCACTAGCATCCGCCTGGTTGTATAGTTAGCTATTATAAGAGTGATCACCGAATCGTCATCGTGCGGATACAGCACTCCTCCTCTATCTGCCTCTCCAAAAGATATCACTATCCGATCATTGCTAAGTTTTTGTTGCTTGGGAGCTCTGTCTGTTACAAACACTTCATCATATCTCGCCTTTCATGCATACGCTTTTTGACTGGATGCGGAAACACCACCCCCAGCAAAACCTCTCGCTATGGTCCTTATTTCCCCTATGGGCGCCCTGTTCCTGTCACCTCTTGGGGGTACCCTATCTCCCTTGTTCTGGTGGCCACCAGCTTGGTGCCTTCATTTTGGACTACTCATCTGGTCTCTTGCCTAGATTCCTGGTGCCTTTTGGGCTTCGACCGTTCTACCGCCATTTGTTCCAATTCTCCAGTTCCTGCTAGTTCAACTACTCTCTTCTTCATGGTCATACAGTTTTTAGTCCAATGTGAACCTATCTAATGATACTTGCAGTAGCAACTGCTTGTCTTGAGAGGGCGGCAGTCTTCCCTCTCCTTGTCGTACATTTAAATTACTTTGTACCAATCTAGGATTGTGATCTGGCCGCCTTTCCCGTGCTCTTTCTTGCCTACTAGCCTTGGCCTTCTTGTCAACCTGCCTACTTCTCCGCTCGATCTTCTTATCCTCCTTACAAGGATCCACCAAAGCTTGCAACCTATCCTCTGCATTAACAAAATCATCCACCCTATCCATGAATTCCTTGAAGATGGAAGAAGTCTTTCGGGCCAGCTCCGCCATAAAGGGACTGTATGGCCATACCCTTCCCAGAAGGGCGGCCAGAGTAATTTTTTCATCCTGGTCATCCTTTGTCAGCCGCTCTTTATTGAAGCGGGTAAGGTAAGCCTTCAAGTTATCATCATCTTTTTGCTTAACTGTTAGCAGGTAGGCAGTTGGGCGCCAACACCACCTGCTAGGTGATTGAGTTATAATTTTGTGATTATTTTACACTTAAATTCGAGTCAATCACACTAGAAGTTAATCGTTGTGCACATAAGCAGGTGAGCCGTGCAGAAATTTCCACACGGAAGAAGGAACTCACGCCATTTAGCATTACATGTAACCAATCACATGGAAAAAAACAACTTGGACTCTCATGGAAAAGTGGACGCCGGTTTGTCTTCAAGTGCACATGCACATTGGACTTATCTTCAAACTGGACCCCACGGAAAAGCACATTGGCTGTAACAGCCCGCTAGAAATTCAATAGTAGAATTTCAATAGACTTTAGAAACCTCGTGAATACCCCATAAGTTTTCACGAATCGATTAATCGCACAGGTTTTAGTCTGTCAACATAGATAGTGTTATCACTCACTATAATGTCAGAAATGCGATTTTAATTGTTTGAGATAGTTAGAAGTGCCAGATTACATTATAGTTTACGCCACTAGACTCAATACAATATTTAGGATTTTATAGCGCAATAACCTATTTTCATAATTTTGGACGAAACGACTGTTTAAAACTGTGAATTTATTTATAGGGGCACTTCGGGGTTGAGTTTTGGTAAACGGTTTTTATTATAGGTTAATATGAATATTTAGGATTTTCAAGTACTAAGTTTATTGTGCATTTTTTTGGAGTGAAAAGTAACCTCGATAAGCGTACTAAGTGCAGTGTTTTGAAAATCACAGTGTGGAATGTCCAAATTAGGTTAGAGAAGTTTTATTTGGACACTTGGCAAGATCTTAGCCACACATAGTGAATAGTATTAGATACTTGACAGAAAGAGGAACCATTATATGGATTTGTGAAGGAAATAAAGGTGTGAGATCATGCCACCTAAGCAAAACCTTTTTCATCTGATCAACCAAATTGAGCAAGATCAAAGAGGGTTTCAATCCTAGTGAAACCCTAAATGGTTGGAATCCAATTGAAATCCCAAAAGCATGGTTGAAACCGAAACCCTAAACGGTTTCCTCAAACCCTAAATTGGCTTTTAAACCCTTTTCGATCCAATTTCTAGTATTGTGTTTAATCACTTGATTAAATCACTTCCACATGCTATTAATTTCTCAAATTCTTGTTATGACATCATTATCCAACCTTTTAAACCTTGAAAATTTGTTTGGGCCAAGAAAATTTGGATTTGGGCTTGATAGCATCTCAAACCCTAACCAAACCTCCTTTAAACCCCAAATTGAAGCCCACTTAGTTCGGGCCCACCAAGGCCCACGAATTTGGCCACCTTGGCAAGGCTTCTTGGAGAAGTTTCCTTCCCCACATGGTAGACCATTCACTGCCCTTGGCTGCACCCAATAGTACCTTGATGAGATGGAGAAACCCACCCCATCAACCTCCATACCTTATAGCTTCTGCAGGTAGTCTTTTCCCCTCCCTATTCTCCACTTTATGTCACATATCTACTTGCAATCAATGGTCATTCAGGTCCATATCTTCCCCCTACAGAAGTCTTGAGTCGTGCAAGACACACTTACTTCCCTTTCATCACTTCTTCACCCCGTTCTTAGAGAGAAACCCAAAAGAACTCTCTCGGGCAGATTTCTGGGTCTTCTTGCGTGGAGCTTTTCGACTCTTTGTAAGTATTTTCACACAATGACTCCTTCATAAACGTTGTTCCTCTTTGAGTTTAGTTTCCGTAGATATATTATTCGTATCATTCCATGGTCATTTTGTTAGTCAAAAGTATTTTTAACCATAGAAAGGTCATTTTGGGTGTGAATCTAGAGAGTATGTTATGTTTTAGAGTTTGTGACCAAGCTAATGGATATATCTTGGTCCGAAAATTTTATGGAGTGTTTGTAGTATGTGTTTAAGAGTGTTGATTGAGGTTTTGTTGCATGATTAAAGCTTTTGATGATAGATTTGCTTAGATCTAGAAACTTGAAAACTAGAAGTGGCAAAACAGTTTTTATTTGGAGAAAGTTTGAATATTTCGAGGTTTGATCTTACTCTAAAGGCTTTGATATTTTTATATGATGATCCTAAGTCTCTTTTTTTCATGTTAGGATATTATTTTGAAGATATTTAGTATTAGTTTCAAAGATATGATTTTTCTATGCAAGAGGATTCCGGTCAGGCCTAAGATTTGATGTGTTTGGGTTAGATCTATGTTTTATTGAATTTTAGCCATCTGATTTCAAGCTTGATGGTTGGATCCTATTTAAGACACATTCTTAAACCATGTGATGCTTTATTTCGAAGATCTCACATTGTTAAGCCATTGATCATGAGATTTATCAAAACTAGTTGAGGAAAAAGTTTCTGTTTTTGGACTAAGTGTAAAACCAAAAACTCCAAGTGTTATTTTGTGATTTTGGTGACTTTAGTTTGATGATTTAAATAATGGTTGATCTTAGGATGATTTTATGAATATGTTGGAAGTAAGATTTGATTTTTTGGAATTCTTGGAGATGTTTTGATTTAGGGTCAAAGCTTATGATTAAGTGTTTGGATCTTTTTACAAAAAGTTTGGTGTTGATTATAAGTTTTTTCTAAATGGATGTTTTAAGTGTGGTTTTAAACTTAGGATTGGAAGATGTTTGTTGTAAAATTTTGGTTTAAGCATGAGTTTTGAAGTTGGAAGGATTTGCAACAAAAATCAAGAGAAATGGCCTATGGATGTTTCGGCCATAGTATCTTTTCCATAGTTGTGTTGTATTTTAAATTTTTCAACATATAGAGGGTAAAATGGTAATTTTATCCTAAGTTAGGTTGTTTTCATGTTTCTAATTGTTAGTAATTAAATTTTTAACTTTTAGAATGACCCTTTACAGTTACTCGTGTTTCGCGCTTTATTCTCATAGAACGTTACGATCGAGGTAAGTTAGATTCTAACTTACTATCAGTTTACTGTGTATGTATGATGAGTAAGGGAACTACAATTTATGTATGTATGTTATCATATATGCCATGTCATTACATGTTTATCTGTTACGCATGATTTATTCTTTCATGAATATTTATCTGTTACACAATCTTTTCTGTCATGCAATGTTGTATGTTATAAGTATGACATGTTAAGTATGCCATATGTTACATGTATGCCATGAAATGTTTATGTTTAAATCATATTGTACCATTTACAAGTATACGCCATGTTAGAAAAGTTCATGATATTAAATAATATCTCATGCATTAAGAAAGATAAGATATTTATGAGTGACACAGACCTAAGCGTGTTCACCACAAGTTATGTTAAGGATGACACGGACCTAAGCGTGTTCATCACAAGATATGTTAAGGATGACATGGACCTAAGTGTGTTCATCACAAGTTATGTTAAGGGTGACACGGATCTAAGCATGTTCACCACAAGTTATGTTATGCGGTGCCACGGACTCAAGCGTGGTTCACCTTATGTAAAGTTCATATAGATCTCAGATCACGTTTAAGTTAAGTTATTCATGTCAATCACGATCCTAAATTCTAGGATGGGGTAATATCCTAGTGGAACTCGTTTGTTCACGTTGGAGTGTCTAAATAGGTGTGAAATTCCCTAGGTTGACGAAGTACAGTCAACAGGTTGCGAATGGGGCCTAAGTAACTGATCACTGGAGCGCGCCAGGCACTAACGCCGATGGTGCCATATTTTTATTTTACATGTATTCATGGGGCCACAACAACTGTGGAGCATACACTACGTGAGACACAGCAATTGTGACACGTAGAATACGTGAGGCCATAACAACTGTGGAGTACGTATTAACGCATTCGCAGCTGGTGCAGATACTTGTATTGTGATGCGGTAATTGGCAGGGACACACGGCTCTAGGGGACCCGTGTAGCACCTATATGGTCATGTTATTAATCAAGTCAATTGAATAAGATTCCAAGTTCATGTCAAGAAGTTAAAAATAAGCAATCATGGTGACCCCATGAGATAAGAATAAGTTTCAGATTAAGTCCATGTTAAGACAAATTTCAGATCAAGTTCATGTTATGTTATGTTATGCTCACATACAAGTTATGTTCATGTTCACGTTAAGTTTCAAGTTCATGTTCATATTATGTTATGTTCATGTTTATGATATGTTCAAAGTCACGTTCATGTTATGTTATGTTCATGTTCATGTTATGTTTCAAGTTCACATTTCTGTCATGTTATTTTCAAGTTCACGTTCACGTTATGTTATGTTATGTTCATGTTCATGTTATGTTTCAAGTTCACATTTCTGTCATGTTATTTTCAAGTTCACGTTCACGTTATGTTATGTTCATGTTCACATTATGTCTTAAGTTCACGTTTATGTCATGTTATGCTCAGGTTTATGTTAAGTTCAAGTTCATATTTATGTTATGCATGTTCACGTTCATGCTATATTTCAAGTCCATGTTATGTTTCAAGTTTCACGTTCATGTTATGTTGCTAGTCCATGTTATGTTTTAAGCTCAAGTTCATGTCATGTTAAGTCAAGTTCAGTTCACATTTAAGTTCAGGTTATCTCATGCTATATGTCAAGTTATTCTATACTTACTTACGACTTTAATTATGCATCCATACTTTTACTGCCATGCATGCATCTTTAACCTGTGTGGGAGTTTCTTGTTAACTTACTGAGATTTGTAATCAAATCTCATCGTAGTAGTCCTAACTACCATTCCACTCGAATGGTAGGCGATATGTCAGGATCAGAGCAGGGAGCGGACTTTGGTAGACAGAAGGAGGTTGACTAGACGCTACAGACACGACGCGGAGCTTACAGCTTCCATAGTTAGTTTTTGGATAGTATTATGGCCTCGTTAGTCGAGTTACACGAGTTACTCAACAAACTTCCTCAATAGTGTATTTTGGTAATGTAAATATGGAGTCTGGTCTCCCATGTTTTTGAGGTTATAGTCTTCTAAGACTCGTATTGAAATCGTGGATGTTTATTTTGTTAAGTATGCTTGGATTACGATTTAGCTATTTGGGATATATAAGTTTGGTGCATAGTATTGCTCAAGAAAAAAAAAATTATCCGCTGCAAATATTGCATAATGCTAGATACATATTGGGAACACTGCATCTTATATGTCATGAACGGGTCAGGTAACCATGTGTTGCATGTCTCGATGCTTCAGATGTCCGTTCAATCCCAAGCGGAATTTGAGGGCGTCACATTGGCAAGCTGATCCTTCAACCTAAGTCAAAAGAAAGCAAAAGCATTATCCGCTTGACCCACTTGACTCTAAAAGCATAACATGGAATGGTCCAAGTGGACCCCACGGCCACCTACATCACCACATGAAGACCCATTTTGATTCAATGGATTTAACTCCACCCTCACGGAAATTCTACGCCAAAAGCAAGCAAAAGCACACTACTACATGCATGCTTATCTTCAAAGTGGACCCACCTTGACTTTGTTTCCAAAAGCACAACACATATTCAAGTGGTCTTCAACAATGAATAAAGCACTCGTGGAATTGACTTCAACATGGAAAAACTTCAAGCTGCGTCAAATGAAAGCTCTTGCATTAAACAAATACTTTTTTCCCTTATGGACCCGGCTCTCCTAAAGGCACTGCAGAGTAAATCACGGAAATATACAGAGCACTACAAGCATGCTTACTTCTCCTAAAGGCACTGCAGAGTAAATCACGGAAATCACCTTGAAGACCACGGCCTCCTGTGTCAAAAGCAAACTCAATTCACGTCCAATCGCATCCTTTTGTCACCACCTAGATTTTTCTAGAGAATTCCACAACCTTCTAGAGCCTCCTAGTCCTTTGTAATGTTGTAGAATTGTGTCGAGTATTCTAGAATGGTGTAGAATCTCTTAGGGAAGGGCCTTATAGACAATTCTAGAGTAGTGTTCTAGAAAGGGCCTTATAGACAATTCTAGAGTAGTGTTCTAGAAAGGGCATTATAGACAATTCTAGAGTAGTGATCTAGAAACTTCTTTACCCTTGGATTGGTGACAAGTGTCACAATCCTAACCATTCTTTGTACCAAGAGGTCTCTATAAATAGAGACCTCCTCACTTGTGTAAATCACCAAGCAATAGAGCAAACAAGTTCTCTAGAGCTCCTCTCTCTTCTTTCTCTCTCTAGAGTTGTTCTCTCTTGTCTTGAGTCGCTTAGAAGGCTTACTTAGGAGCTTTGTAAGGGCAAAACCTCCTAAGGCCGCACGGGACGTGTGAAGAAATTCTAAGTCCGTGACAGTTGGTATCAGAGCGTCCAGGCTAGGAATGGCAGATCCAAATGAGATCACCATGGAGCCCCTGGAGCCACGAAAGAGCAAGAGGTCGAAGGATTCAACCTCGTCTATGGAGTCTCGTCTCGATGGGGTCAAGAGGGCCATGACTAGGTTATTGGCCAAAATGGAGGAATGGGATCAGTCTCACAGGGAGGTGAGCACCCTTGACAACTCTGTGACAAGGGTGAAGGTGGCTGTAGCGGATGTCAAGGACCGACTTGACATCGTGGAGCAAAGTTTGGAGGAGCTAGGATTGGAGGGACAATTTGAATCGCTCAAGGAGTCCATTCTAAGCACCATCAGCCCCACCATTGAAGCACAGCATGTTGAGAATGTTGCTTTCCAAGACCGGGTCTTGGGGGAGCTAACAAAACTCCAAGAACAAATGGAGGAATACCACATCGGTCTGTAGGAGACCAGGGCGGACTGGGCCATGTGCAAGCGGGCAGTGGCCAACGGGGGCGAACGGGGGCGCCATTGGAGCTGGGACAATGGCGACACCAAGGGTGGATACCCCCAAACCAAAAGAGTTCGATGGCAAGCGTGATGCTAAAGAACTAGATAACTATATGTGGCACATGGAGCACTACTTTGAAGCTTTGAACATGCAAGACGAGCGTGTCAAGGTACGTACTGCCTCTCTCTACCTTACTAATCTTGCTGGTACTTGGTGGCGTCGTAAGCACAGTGAGATAGAGAAGGGTACCTGTACCATCGACTCTTGGGAAGAGTTCAAGCGTGAACTTAAAAGGCAATTCTATCCTGAGAACATGGCTATCCATGCACGAAAGAGAATGAAGGAGTTGAAACACACCTCTTCTATCCGCAACTATGTTGAAGAATTTTCTGCTCTCATGCTGCAAATCACCAACATGAGTGAAGAAGATCTCCTCTTCAACTTCATTGATGGTCTCAAGTCTTGGGTGGCTCAAGAGCTCAAGCGTCGTGGGGTCAACGATATCTCCACCACCCTGACAGTGGCAGAAACCTTGGAAGAGTTTGAGTATCATAAGAGTGACAACTCTTCAAAGCCCAAGTCTTCTAAGGATAATCACGGCAAGGGTGGGGGAGCAAAGGGGTCTAGGCCCCCACAGTATAAAGAGCGAGGAGACAAGCCTTCATCATCAAAGGAAGGCAAGAAAGATCACTCTAATGACAAAAAGCCGAATGATGCTTGCTTCCTTTGTAACGGGCCACATTGGGCTAGAGATTGTCCTAAGAGGAAGGCCCTCAATGCCATGTTGGAAGAGAAGGAAGTTCAAGAAAAGTCGCACTTGGGGTGTCTACAACTTCTCAACTCCCTCAAGGCAAGCACGAAGCCAACCACTAAGGATGGGTCTTTGATGTTTGTAGAGGTACTCGTCAATGGGAAGAAGAGTCATGCCATGGTCGACTCAGGAGCTTCTCACAACTTCATCAAGAAGGAAGAGGCCGCACGGCTAGGGATTCCTCTCAAGAAGGGTCAAGGATGGTTGAAAACCGTGAATTCCGAAGCCAACCCACTTGATGGTGTAGCTCGCGGGGTGGAGTTACAACTTGGCACTTGGAAAGGTATGGTAGACTTCTCTGTCGCTCCCATGGATGATTTCAACATTGTGTTGGGGATGGAGTTCTTGAGACAGTTCAATGTAGTGTCTCTTCCCCACTATAACTCGGTGTGCATCTTGGAAGGTGGTCCATGTATGATACCCACCTTGTCTAAGCCAAACACCACCCAACTTCTATCCGCCATGCAATTCAAGAAAGGTTGGAAGAAGGGTGAGGTGTCTTACTTGGCTTCTATGGAGGAAAATGAAGTGAAGATTTCCTCCCCTCCACCTATGGAGATCCAGAAGGTCCTTAAGGACTATGGGGATGTCATGCCCCCAGAGTTGCCCAAGCAACTACCACCTAGGAGAGAGGTGGACCATCAGATCGAGTTGGAACTGGGAGCCAAACCACCCGCCAAGGCGCCTTATCGCATGTCACCTCCAGAGTTGGAAGAACTAAGGAGGCAACTTAAGGAGTTACTTGATGCTGGATTCATCCAACCCTCTAAGGCACCGTATGGGGCACCCGTGTTGTTCCAAAAGAAACATGATGGGTCTTTACGGTTGTGCATCGACTATCGAGCTCTAAATAAGGTAACCATAAAAAACAAGTACCCCATTCCTTTGATTGCTGATTTATTTGATCAATTGGGCCATGCAAAGTACTTCTCTAAGCTTGATCTAAGATCGGAGTATTATCAAGTGAGGATTGCGGAAGGAGATGAAGCAAAGACAACTTGTGTAACAACCCGCTAAAATAATCAGTTTTGGATTCTTTCCCGACAGCAATCACATCTCTCTCGTCTTTACCCTCATCTGGAGTCACTCGTATAGATTATCTTTTCCGTAAATCACGTAATTTGTTCTTCACCGACAGCTGTAAAATCATGAACAGTTTTATCCTAAGCGTTGTACCTCGATGGCGTTTTCCCGGATCTTATCCATCGAATTTCAAAGTATTAGATAAGCTTGTTTTTAAAGTAGCACAATTATAATAATTTAATGAGCTCTGAAAATATTATAATTGTGGATAATTACTTAGATTAAATATTTTAGTTGTTTTAAGATATTAAGATGTTTAATTTTACGTTGAAAACTCTTATTTAAATTAATTGGTTTTATCATCTTCGATTAATTAACGGTACTTTATCATTTTATATAATGATGAGGAAATATTATTTTATAAATTTTAGTTTATAAAATAATATTCTACCTTAATTCATCGTGGTGTTTTATTTAAAGTGTTTTATTTAAAATAAAACATTTACGCGTTTTTAATCAGTGTTTTAATTCACCGTTGAATTATTTGAGGATCCCAAAACGTAGGATTGAAGTTTATTACCTAGGCTCCTACCCTTTTTCCTTCATTTTTCCTTTTTTCTTTTTTTTTCTTCTCTTTCCTCTCCTTCTCTCCATGGTCGACTTACACCCTTCCACCATAGCTGATCGGTTCTAGCTTCCTACCGGCGCCACCTCCGGCCGCCGTGCCTCACCTCCACCTCCGGCATGTCCCTCCCTCACCGGCGAACACATCTGCACCGGAGGTGTGCAACGCCGGCCACCAATTCTCTCTCTCTTCCCGTGCTCTTCCTTCTTGTCTCATTACCGTCGCCGCCCCTTTGACCGCCCGTTTCTCCGCCGTCCGGTGGAGGTGTCGTACACCACCCCCGCCATTCTCTTCCCCTTTCACCATAGTTCATACACACCAATTTTCAGAGCCATCGGACCAGCCGTTAGTCGCCGAGAGCCCCCGGAAGTTGCTGCCCCTGCCCTGTTTTCTCCCCTGTTGCCGATTTCTTTCTCCGCCCAGAACCGCCGCTCGCCGGCGGCGTGGACTACACCACCCACCCAGATTTCTTCCCCTCTCACCGGTGAACATCCCCTCCAAGTTTCACCTCCATCCGAGCCACGGTTAGCCGCCACTCTCGCCTCCAAACAAATGGGTTTTTAAGGCTTTTCACCATTTTGGACCACCATACACGGCCAAATCAGCCACCAAGCACCACCATTGGATTCACCACATCAAGGGCTTCCTCCCCATGTCTTTCTTTTTCCCAAACTCTCACTTTTTCTCATATGGGTTTCTCAAAACACCCGTTCGGTTGCACCACCGTGCGCCGCCGTACACGGCCACCCGTGGTGTTTCACCACCACCATCTTGTTCCTCTCATCCTCATGAACCTCTCCAAGAAATTTCATGGCCAACGGAGCTTCGTAGAGCTCACACTCTCCCGCACTCTCCAAGGCCAAAAATGGTTTCAAACGGCCGATCTGCCGCCGTTAGCCACCGTCCGACCACCACCTCGCCACCACAGCTCCACCACATGTTCCTCTACCTTTCCCTAGCTTTCCATGAAGTTCTATGGCTTTTCGCTACCTCGCGTCTCCTCCGCTCACCGTTCGGAGTTACTGTTCACGGCGTGATGCCGCCGTGCTCCGCCACCTTTGACCATCACAAGGCGACCGTGAGTCTTCCAAGACCACGCCTAGCCTTTCTCAAGCCCAAACTACCACTTTATGTGGTGGACAGACACCGTACCGCCACGTATGCTCCTCCGACGCATGTTCGTGACGAGCAGCGAGCGACGCACGGGTTATCCCGTCGATGGTATAACCCTCTATCTTTAGTTATTTATGTTTAACATAGTTGATTTGGTTGGCTGTAGACTGTGTAGTTAGTGTTTGTGGAGTTCGCTGCGTAGTTGTGAAACGAAGTGTGGTTGTGAAGTGTTAGGCTTGATTTTGTAGTTTTGTGGACTGTGCTGTGAAGTATAGGCGTGAGATGGATGCCGTAGATGTGATACGGCGGGTTGTGTGAAGAGAATACGCGTGTAGCGTATTCTGTGTAATGCAGCGACGCGCCGCGCGACGTGCGCTGTAGTGATGTGGGTCGTAGAAGGAAGGGAGTACGCATGTAGTGTACTCCGTGTGGTATGGCGATGCATCGTGTGATGTGCATCGTGTTGATGAGTGTTGTAGCGAAGGAAGTACGCGTAGCGCGTACTCCGTGTCGCGTAGCGATGCACCGTGAGACGTGTATCGCAGTGATGGGTTTTGTAGTGTGAATGGAAGAGAGTTCACGTGAGTGTACTCTGTACTAAGTCGTGATACACCGGATGGCGTGTCACGAAGGGTTGGATGGCGTAGCAGAGAAGTGTGGAGCGTATGGTGTAATGTTGGGAAACTGTATGACAGTGTCCCGAAGCAGTGATGATATGGATTATAGTCCGGGATGACTGGTGTCATCTTGTGGTTGACTATGGCTAAGAGTATATGGATTGAGAAATGAGTTGTTTGTTTGGTTGTTATTGATAATTTTAATGAACTTGTTTTAGTGCAAAGGCTTTCTGAAGTCAATTTATCTCTTCCGAGTATAGTGAAACCTCAAGTTGGCCGTGGTGTTGCAAGTGCTTACAATATGGCAATTGAGTTCAGAAGTGAAAATCTTAAGGACTTGAGTGTTCCTCTTCCAGCTGTTGTGCAGTTCCTCGTGTCTCGCGCTCTATTCTCATAGAACGCGACGATCGAGGTAAGTTAGCCTCTAACTTACTATCAGTTTATTGTGTATGTGTGATGGGTAAGAGAACTACAATTTATGTATGTATGTTATCGTATATGCCATGTCATGCTATGTCATTACATGTTTATCTGCTACGTATGATTTAATCTCTCATGAATAATTATCTGTTACATAATCTTTTCTGTCATACAATGATGTATGTTATAAGTATGCCATGTTAAGTATGCCATGAAATGTTATGATTAAATCATATTGTGCCATTTACAAGTATACGCCATGTTAGAAAAGTATATGATATTAATTAATATCTCATGCATTAAGAAAGATAAGACATGTTATGTTACGTATAATACGTGGGGCCACAACAACTGTGGAGTACGTATTATATTTTATGTTACGTGAATACGTGGGGCCACAACAACTGTGGAGTACGTATTATATTTAATGTTACGTATATACGTGGGGCCACAACAACTGTGGAGTACGTATTATATTTTTATGTTACGTGTATACGTGGGGCCACAACAACTGTGGAGTACGTATTATTTTTTATGTTACGTGTATACGTGGGGCCACAACAACTGTGGAGTACGTATTATATTTTATGTTACGTGTATACGTGGGGCCACAACAACTGTGGAGTACGTATTATATTTTATGTTACGTGTATACGTGGGGCCACAACAACTGTGGAGTACGTATTATATTTTATGTTACGTGTATACGTGGGGCCACAACAACTGTGGAGTACGTATTATATTTTATGTTACGTGTATACGTGGGGCCACAACAACTGTGGAGTACGTATTATATTTTATGTTACGTGTATACGTGGGGCCACAACAACTGTGGAGTACGTATTATATTTTATGTTACGTGTATACGTGGGGCCACAACAACTGTGGAGTACGTATTATATTTTATGTTACGTGTATACGTGGGGCCACAACAACTGTGGAGTACGTATTATATTTTATGTTACGTGTATACGTGGGGCCACAACAACTGTGGAGTACGTATTATATTTTATGTTACGTGTATTCATGGGGCCACAACAACTGTGGAGCATGAAGTATGGGGCCACAACAACTGTGGAGCATACACTACGTGAGACACAGCAATTGTGACACGTAGAATACGTGGGGCCACAACAACTGTGGAGTACGTATTAAGTCAAGTTTCAGATCAAGTGCATGATAAGTCAAGTTTCAGATCAAGTTCATGTTTTGTTATGTACACGTACATGTTATGTTCATGATCAAGTTATGTTCCAAGTTCATGTTCACATCATGTTAAGTTCACGTTTACAGTATGTCTCAAGTTCACGTTTATGTCATGATATGTTCAAGTTTATGTTATTTTCAAGTTCATATTTATGTTATGCATGTTTACGTTCATGCTACATTTCAAGTCCATGTTATGTTTTAAACTCAAGTTCATGTCATGTTAAGTCAAGTTCAGTTCACGTTTAAGTTCTGGTTATGTCATGTTATATGTCAAGTTATGCTATGCTTATGTACGACTTTACTTATGCATTTATGCTTTTACTGCCATGCATGCATCTTTAACCTGTGTGTGAGTTTTATGTTAACTTACTGAGATTTGTAATCAAATCTCACTGTGGTAGTCCCAACTACCATTCCCCCCGAATGGTAGATCTTGTTACAGGACCCAAAGAAGAATTGGAATCTGACCATCTGAATACGGTCATCTAGGCTACGGTGCGATGTTGATGATGGTATAGTATTTAACTTAGGTTAATGCTTGTACTTTTGGAGTTGTATCTCAAGTATTCTTTTGATCACAACCATTTTGGACTAGTGTAGTGATCACGGCTTTTTAGTATGTTTTTATGTATGAAATATGTTTCAAGTATTTGGGATATTTTTAGTTTGGTGCATAGTATTGCTAAAGAAAAAAATTATCCGCTGCGAATATTGCATAATGCTAGATGCATGTTAGGAACATTGCATCTTATATGTCATGAACGGGGGCAGGTAACCTTGTGTTGCATGTCTCGACGCTTCAAATGTCCGTTCAATCCCAAGCGGAAATTGGGGGCGTCACAACTTGTGTAACTCGCTATGGAGCATACGAGTTTCTAGTGATGCCCTTTGGCCTCACAAATGCTCCAGCCACCTTCTGCACACTCATGAACAAGATCTTCCACCCCTATCTTGACCAATTTGTGGTAGTCTATCTAGATGATATCGTCATCTATAGTTCTACCCTTGAGGAACATGTGGAGCATTTAAGGGTTGTTTTCCATGTCTTAAGGGAAAATCAACTCTATGTCAAGGAAGAGAAGTGCTCATTTGCGTTGAATGAAGTTCATTTCCTTGGCCATAAAATCCAAGGGGGAAAACTCAGCATGGAAGAGGGGAAAGTTGAAGCCATCAAGAAGTGGGATCCTCCCACTAAGGTTACCGAGCTTCGATCCTTCCTTGGGCTTGTCAACTACTACAGAAGATTTATAAAGGGATACTCTACCAGAGCATCCCCCCTCACCGACTTGCTCAAGAAGAACAAGACGTGGGAATGGTCATCAAGGTGTCAGGAAGCCTTTAATGATCTGAAGACCGCCGTCACAGAGGAACCGATCTTGGCCCTACCAGATTGTACCAAGCCTTTTGAAGTACAATCAAATGCATCAGACTTTGCCATAGGGGGAGTTCTCATGCAAGAGGGACATCCCATTGCCTATGAGAGTCGCAAACTCAATGAGACCGAAAGACGGTACACTGTGCCGGAGAAGGAGATGACGGCCATCATCCATTGCCTCAGAGTTTGGCGACACTATTTTCTTGGCTCCCGTTTTGTGGTAAAAACGGATAATATTGCCACTAGTTACTTCTAAAGTCAGAAGAAACTGAGCCCTAAGCAAGCTAGGTGGCAAGACTTCTTGGCAGAATTTGATTATGTCTTGGAGTACAAGCCTGGGAAGGCCAACCTTGTTGCTGATGCACTAAGTAGGAAGGGTGAACTTTCTGCTATCACTCAAGCTCAAGGGGAGCTACTTGATATAATCCGTGAAGGCATGGAGCATGATCCCTTAACCAAGAACTTGGTAAACATGGCTAAGGAAGGGAAAACTAAAAGATTTTGGGTAGAGGACGGTCTTCTCTACACCATCAGGAGGCGAATCTATGTTCCAAAGTGGAGAAACCTACGGAGGAACCTTATCAAGGAGTGCCACGATTCCTTGTGGGCTGGACATCCGGGCCAACAACGTACTCGAGTTTTGCTGGAAGCTTCTTACTATTGGCCTCAATTGAGAGATGATGTGGAACTCTATGTGAAAACTTGTCTTGTGTGTCAACAAGATAAGGTGGAGAATCGAAGTCCTGCAGGATTACTAGAACCACTACCCATTCCTTCTCATCCATGGGAAAGTGTGAGCATGGATTTTATAGTGGCTCTACCTAAATCCGAGGGGTGCGGTACTATCATTGTGGTGGTAGACCGATTCTCCAAGTATGCCACCTTCATAGCGACCCCTAAAGATTGCCCAGCTGAAGAAACTGCAAAATTATTCTTCAAGCATGTGGTGAAGTATTGGGGCTTACCACAAAGCATCATTAGTGATCGGGATCCTCGCTTCACAGGAAAGTTCTGGTCAGGACTATTCAAGCTCATGGGATCTGCCCTGCATTTCTCTACCAGCTTTCACCCACAATCAGATGGGCAAACTGAGAGGGTGAATGCCTTGTTGGAGTTATACTTGAGGCACTTTGTAAGTGCCAACCAATCTGATTGGGCTAAGTTATTGGATGTAGCTCAATTCTCCTATAATTTACAAAGGAGTGAATCCACAAACAAAAGCCCATTTGAGATTGTAATGGGGCAACAACCACTCACTCCCCAGTCATTGGAGACAAGCTATGTGGGGAATTGTCCAACAGCCTTCAAGGTTGCTAAGTCTTGGAACGAACAATTGGATGTGACCCGCTCCTACTTAGACAAAGCAACCAAGAAGATGAAGAAGTGGGCTGATCAAAAAAGAAGGCACGCGGAATATTGTATAGGCGACTTGGTGTTAGTAAAGATCTTGTCGAGCCAACACAAGTTCACAAGAAAGCTACACAAGGGGCTTGTACGACGTTATGAGGGACCATTCCCAATCATCAAGAAAATAGGGAAGGTCTCCTACAAGCTAGACTTACCCTCCAAGTTCAAGCTTCATCCAGTCTTCCATGTCAGCTGTTTGAAGCCTTACCATGGTGATGAAGAGGAGCCAACACGAGGAGAGTCTAAGCGCGCACCATTGGGCATAACTACCACTTTCGACAAAGAAGTAGAAGAAATCTTGGCAGACCGTGTCATCAGGCGAAAGAGTCATAAGCCACGCCAAGAATACTTGATCAAGTGGAAGGGATTGCCCGAAAGCGAGACAACTTGGGAACCAAAAGAGTCATTGTGGCAGTTTGAAGATCACATCCAAAGGTTCCATGAGGACACCGCGTCGAGGACGTCGCGAAGCTTGGTGGGGGAGCATGTCACCACCTAGATTTTTCTAGAGAATTCCACAACCTTCTAGAGCCTCCTAGTCCTTTGTAATGTTGTAGAATTGTGTGGAGTATTCTAGAATGGTGTAGAACCTCTTAGGGAAGGGCCTTATAGACAATTCTAGAGTAGTGTTCTAGAAAGGGCCTTATAGACAATTCTAGAGTAGTGTTCTAGAAAGGGCATTATAGATAATTCTAGAGTAGTGATCTAGAAACTTCTTTACCCTTGGATTGGTGACAAGTGTCACAATCCTAACCATTCTTTGTACCAAGAGGTCTCTATGTGAATCACCAAGCAATAGAGCAAACAAGTTCTCTAGAACTCCTCTCTCTTCTTTCTCTCTCTAGAGTTGTTCTCTCTTGTCTCGAGTTGCTTAGAAGGCTTACTTAGGAGATTTGTGAAGGCAAAACCTCCTAAGGCCGCACGGGACGTGTGAAGAAATTCTAAGTCCGTGACACTTTGCACCAGATAGATACCAGTTCACACGAGATGTTGCTGCAACAGAGCTTCTTTCCTTTCTTGGACGTATAGCTACTGCCAATAGGAAAGGCAACTCTTTTGTTACCTCAAAGATGGGAGAAAACGAACGAGAGGGGAAGAAAAAACACTTGGTTTTTGCTAGAGAATTCTAGATACTCCGAAACCCATTTTCCTTTCCATGTTTTCAGTTTTTACATTTCCCTTGCTTTGTGTTTGATTTAAGCTTTTATTTTCAATTCAGCCGAACATTTCAAGTAGCTATTACGTTGAATTCATTTTTGTTCCTATGTAATTTTTTTTTTTTGTAATTTCCATTCATCTTCACGCCACTCTTGCTTGGTTCATGTTGGTTGCTTGGGGCTGTGTTGTATCTTTACGTTAAATTATCTTCATTGGAGTTGATTAGTCTAAGTAGTGTAATTTTTTCTAGTTTAGATTGAACTCTATTGTATGGAAAATAGTAGCTTTTTGGTTGGCATACATGGTGTTTGATAAAATGTCCTTTAGAACGTAAGTTTTGTGAACTTCCTTTTATTGCTTGGAAATATTGGATTAGATGACGTTGATAAATGTGGTTTAGCTTCTTAAGCGAGGATAATCATAATTTAATCAATGCACGTTCACGAATCCATTTAACGTATGGAAGCGATTGAAGTAGCGTCAAGATACATTAGAGCGAAAATTATTACATGTTAGCTAAATATTTCCTACTCTCCACTGGTGTTAACACTTTGGTTTACTCATTTTTCTTGCATTTTTTTAGAACTCATTCACCATCTCATGCAAAAAGGAAACGAGGGCATGTTTGTATAATGTCCACAAAAAAAATCATTTCTCATTGTGAATATCATCGTAGATAGCCTTAGCTAATAATTTTATTTTAATTTTGATAGTTAATGAATTTGTATTTTAAACTAATCATTTCTTGAGAAAATGACTGAGGGACTTCCCTATTATTACTTGACAACTCTTATACTTGGGAGTAATTCTAAAACAATTTTTAAATTGAGTCACTAGGCATAAACTGGGTTTGGAACTGTTTTGCCAATTCTTCGAACCTATATATTGACTTTGGCCTAAGGGTCCCGAACCATCCCCTTGCCGTCTCCTTTAAGGTCAAAGGGAAAGCCCGGCATGCAATCTCGCCTTGAAAACTGTGGAGCATGATATGAGCTTTGAAGTTTTCCAAATAATCTTCTGGATCTTTGGATCCATCGTAGATGTCTATTTGGGGAACTTTGAATTTTGACAGGAGCGGCATGGCCATAATCTATGCGCTATATGGCAAATCTATCTGGTGTAGCAGGCATTCCACTAAGGAAGATCCTCCCATCCTCTTTGCCATCTTCTTGTACTTTCTCTTCAATTCATCATGCATCCTTCCTTCTCTGTCAGCCCCATATTTGCCTAAGTATTGCAGTGTGCCTCCCCTTCACCTTGCTCACTGTGAGCAGGCATATCGGTATCACCAGATTCAGCATTCTTCCGTCGTAGGCCGTCTTTTTCTTTCTGCAAGATTTCCATGGCTTCCAACGCCTTCCTTAGTCTTTCCTCCGCTGCTGCTAATCATCCATCCATAGATAGCGGCAATGTATCCACCGCTCGACTTGCTACAGAATGTGTTACATTTGGCATGTGAGATCCACACTGAATAATTATGAATCCCACAGACGATGCCAATGTTAAGGACATGTCCCACTTCCCCTCTGCAACCATTCGTTCGCGTACTGTTAAGAGGCTCCCGTGTGATCCATCTGGGAAGACTCTGATGCCTAAGTTAGCAAATGCAACCAAAGAATTCAGAAATAAAAAAGAGAGTTCGATCACTTACTATCCAGGGTTACCTGATATACATATGCTCATGCATAATACTTATCTTATTCAGAATTTATCGGTGTGGATCATTACTCAATACTTTGAATAATTATACAACTACATGAGGTCTCTATCTTTCCGTGAAACACGATGTGGTGCATGTATAATTTCGATTCATTTTGGACTCCTTTATTCCCTTCAATCAGCTCAGGGCCTTTCCTATATATTATTCCCTCTTTAGGGCTTTAATGATAGAGTGGGCCCTTCGATTTAAATAAACCCTCCAAGAGTTTTAATTTCTTTATAACTAAAAGAGGTTTCACAGTGCTATATAATACACCAAACTTATCATTAGCATAACTTTTTGTGTTAATTCTTTATTTTGAACTAAAGTTGTATTTTATTAGTGTTTTTTTTTTTTTGGTTATATTTTAGATATTTTGAGTTTAATATTTTTTGTTCTTTAAATTAGTTCTTTTTAGAAAAAAAAAAAATTAGTACACAAGATTTATAAGGTAACACGTGTCATCTTGTCATTTGTGCTTATATCTTATTTATAATGATTAATTAATAGAATCCTAATAGAAAACACCAATTTACTCATTCTTACTATTACAAGGATAAAAGTGTTCAATTGAAAAGTATAAAGAGAAATTTAAGAAAATTACATGATCTAAATTTATATTTAACATTATAAGGAAAAAATAAAGCAGACTTTTTAAAATGGCTTATCATAAAGGTCAGTCCTAATTTTATACATTTATGAAATAAAAGTTCCTCACCGAACCAAAAAAAAGTTGTTGGCATTATATCATCCCGAGATGTAATAACCAATTGAAGTCGTTGTCTTCCCCTTTAATTAGTCGTTGTTTGGGATCAGCAGCTTGCTACATTCAACAATAATACACGTCAAATGTCGTTTCCACAAGATAAGGGAGTAGGACTTTTACAAATGCAATAATTTCGTAAAAGGGGTGGTTTTGAGAAGCGACCCATCCAATAATTGTGTTATTCTACGTTTGATATATTTATGTAAAGATATGTAAAGACTAATATTAAATATAGTTTTAAAATATGTAAATTCTACATATTTTTTTTAAAAAAAGGATTTATTATTTAAAATAAGTTTTTTCATGTGAATTCTAGATTTATTTACTTTTTTTTTTAATGAAGTGGGCGGAGCTTGCACATGATCTTAAGACTGCAGACATCATTTTTTTGACATCATTTTTTTTATGTAAATTAAGAAGAGATTGAAAAATTATAAAAACATAACTACAAACTAGTTTCCATATAAATTATTAACCTTTAATTATTTTTCTTATACTTTCACTTTAGATTCTATATTAAGAAATCCAATATTGTATAACAAAAACTTTAGGATCAATATTAATAAGTTCATTATTTCTCCTAAATTTAGTTTTAAATTTAATTTTCGAGAAGCTACATATTTAAAAAAAAAATGGACTATAAAAAAAATTTTGAGAGAGATATTTCTAGATATATTAAAATTTTAAAAATTTTTAAAAAGTATATAGATATTATAAATTTTATTGGGGGGACATTTTTTTTATATTTATAGATTTATATATAAAATCTATGAGGTATTCAGTGTACAATCCCTTTAATTAATTAGAAATGGTTAGATATTATAGATCAATTCTAACTACAAATGAGACCATCCAGCATATGCATTTGGTAAAATGTCTTAAGTACAGTGACAGTTTGAATAATGATTTATGAACACCTCATCGTTCAATTAGCCTCTTTGACAAATGTCTTAGTCAGTCCTTATTTTATACAATTTATGAACCAAAAGTTTCCTCACCGAACCAATTTAATAGTGTCAATTTTATTCGGAATTGATGTTTTCCCTTTAATTAGTCGTTGTTTGGGATCAGCTTGCTGCATTTTCTACAATAAGGTTGTAAGACTTTTACCAATACAATGATCTCGCAAAAATAATGGTTTTCAGGCAGCGGCCAACCCAATAATTGTGTTCAGGTGTCAACCTTTTTATTTATTTATATATATATATATATTTATATGTAAAGGATAATATTAAATATAGTTTTAAAATATGTATTTAAAAATATCAATTATTAAAAGATAATTTTTTTCGAGTAAATCTTAGATTTATTTTTATTTTTTCAAAGAGAATAGGTGGAGCTTGCACCTGATCCTAAAACTCCAAACATAATTTCTCTTATATAAATTAAAAAGAGATTGAAAAATCATAAAAACAAAACTACAAATTATTTTTCATATAAATCATCGACCTTAAATAATTTTTCTTATAGTTTTACTTTAAATTTCCTATTAAAAAAATCTAATATTTCATAAAAAAAAATTTTGAAATCTATATTAATAAGTTTATTATTTCTCCTAAACTTAGTTTTAATTTTAATTTTGAAGAAGCAACATCCTTAAAAATAGATAATATATAAAAATTAAACAAAATTTTCAGACTATAAAAAAAATTTGAAAAGAGACATTTCTAAATATTTTGAAACTTAAAAAAGAATAGAGAGTATATAGATATTATAAATTTTATTGGGGGAATATTTTTTATATTTATAAATTTATGTATAAAATCTAGAAAGCATATTATGATTTGAGAAAGTTTTGGGGGAATGTACAACATTGGGTCCGCCACTGGTTTTAGGTCAGGTCTCACCTAGATACACCCCATATCTAGTTGAGTATAACCTACATACACCCGAAATCAGTCAAACCGAAAAAGAATCTAGAAGCTGAGACTTTTAAAAGGTTAGTTTGGAAACACAATATTTTCTAGTATTTTTAAATATAATTTTTTAAACATTATTTAAATAAAAAATATTATTTAATTTTAAATTTTATATTTATTAATTGAATTATTATCTAATTATTATAATTTTTATAACATTTTAAACAAAACACAAAAAATAATATCACTATTTCAACTGTTAAAATAATAATAATTAAAAAATTATAATATTTTTATTCAACTATTTCTATTATTACTCAAAATTCTATAAAAACTATTGCTGGGATATTATCATGGAACCAAAGCGGGAAGGCAGAATAATAATTTTATTGCATTCTCTCTTTACAAGTTTACAACACAAAACCGTTAGAATGAGATCATCAATCTTTCAGAAAGTATGTGTCCTACTGATCTCCACTGTCTTCTTTGTTGAGTTAGTTTCATTATCAAATCCTGTTTTTATTTCAGCTTCTTCCCAAGAAGCTACGGCTCTTCTCCAATGGAAAGATAGCCTTCAAAAGGGAAGTCAATCTAACTTATCTTCATGGATTTCACCTCCAAACAGTCCCAACAATTCTTCTCCCAATGTAAACCAAACATCAAATCCATGCATATGGTTTGGTATTTTTTGCAATCCTGGTGGAAGTATCATCAGACTGGAACTGAACAATTCTGGATTGGAAGGTACACTTCATGAATTTTCTTTTTCCTCTTTCCCAAATCTTTCATATGTTGATCTCAGTGGCAACAATCTCTTTGATAGCATTCCATCTCAAATTCGCTACCTGTCTAAACTCTTATATCTTGATTTGTCCTCTAACCAGTTGTCAGGAAAAATCCCTCCAGAAATTGGCCTGTTAACTGATCTTGAGGTTCTCAGCCTTGGTGATAATCACTTAAATGGCTCAATTCTTGAAGAAATAGGCCACCTAAAGTCTTTATCCGAGCTTTATCTTTTCTCAAACAATTTGGATGGTTTCATTCCTGTTTCTTTAAGTAATTTGAGCAACCTAGAGTATTTGCATCTATACAACAATGAACTCGCTGGTTTCATTCCTCCAGAGATAGGAAATCTCTCCAATTTGGTTGAGTTGTTCATTGATTCCAATATCCTGACAGGTCTGATCCCTCCAACTTTTGGGAACTTCAAAAGGCTAACCTCATTGTTTTTGTTCAATAATTCACTTTCTGGACCCATCCCTTCAGAATTAGGGAATTTGGGGTCCCTTGTCCAGTTAAGCCTTCAAACAAACCATCTTAATGGTTCAATTCCCCCATCATTAGGAGATCTGGGAAATCTTACTCTTCTTCATCTCTACTTTAATAACCTTTCTGGCACCATTCCTGAAGAGTTAGGAAACTTGAAGCGTATCCAGAATCTACAATTGAGCAGGAACCAACTGCATGGCTATGTTCCAAATTCATTTGTTAATTTGACAAACTTGAACATTCTATACCTCCGTGACAACCAACTTTCTGGTGAAATTCCTCAAGGAATTGGAGATTTCATGAACTTGACTAACCTACAAATAGACACAAATCAATTCACTGGCTTTCTGCCTCAAAACATTTGCCATAGTGGCTCACTTCAGAATTTTTCTGCATTCAACAACCATTTCACAGGCCGAGTCCCCAAAAGCTTGAAAAATTGCTCCAGCTTAATCAGAGTCCGCTTAGATGGAAATCAACTCACTGGTGATATATCTGATGATTTTGGAGTCTATCCAACCTTGAACTACATAGATCTAAGCTACAATAGATTTTCTGGCAAATTTTCAGATAATTGGGGACAGTGTCCACAATTAGACTCCCTAAAAGTTGGTGGAAACAATATCACCGGCAGTATATCACTAGAGATTGGAAAATTGACTCAGGTACATGTGCTTGATCTTTCTGAAAATCACATAGTTGGGGCTATTCCAAAAGAAATTGGAAAGTTGACTTCTCTAGAGCAATTGATGTTGAATGGCAATCAATTTTGGGGTGATATACCATCAGAACTTGGGTCATTGACTAATCTTGAATACCTTGATTTGTCTTCAAACAGATTGAAGAATTCAATTCCAAGTAATTTTGGGGATTTATCGAAATTGAATTACCTGAACTTAAGCCATAACAATTTTAGCCAAATGCTTCCAGTTCCCCTCATGAGCTTATTTCAGATCTCCGAAATGGATTTGAGTTTTAACTCTTTAAATGGAGAGATACCATCAGAAATTAGCAAAATGCAGAGCTTGGAGAAACTTAATCTCTCCCGCAATTATTTTTCTGGTTTAATTCCGACAGCCTTTGAAGAAATGCGTGCCTTGTTATATATTGACATATCATACAATGATTTTCAAGGTCCCATCCCCAGCAGCAAAGCCTTTCTAGATGCTCCCATAGAAGCATTACAAGGGAATAAGGGACTGTGTGGTAACGTTACAGGATTGGAGCGTTGTAATAACTCCTCAAAGGAGAGCCACAAAGTTGTGTTTCTTACTGTTTTCCCTATTATGGGAGCACTTTTAGTTATATTTGCTTTCTTTGGTGTTTTTATTGCCTTTAAAAGAAGAAAGAAAGATCCAGAATCAGAACAATCTGAAATGCATGAAGTAGAATTTCTTTCTATGACAACTGTCAATGGAAGAACATTGTATCAAGAAATCATGAAGGCAACTAAGGGTTTTGATGACTTATATTGTATTGGGAAAGGAGGATGTGGAAGTGTTTATAATGCAAAGCTGCCTTCTGGTGTTATATTAGCTGTGAAAAAACTCCACCCAGCACCTGATGGTCGAAAAGGATTCCAGAAAGAATTCATAAATGAGATAAGGGCATTGGCAGAAATAAGACATCGAAATATTGTCAAACTTTATGGCTTTTGTTCACATCCAGAACATCCATTTTTGGTTTATGAGTACTTCGAAAGGGGTAGCTTGGCAAAAATCATGGAGAATGAAGATTCTGCCAAAGTACTGGATTGGAGTAAAAGGTTGAATATTGTTAAAGGTGTTGCTTATGCTTTATCTTACATGCATCATGATTGTGTACTGCCAATTATCCATCGCGATATATCAAGTCGCAACATCTTGCTAGATTCTCAATACGATGCTCATGTTTCGGACTTTGGCACTGCTAAACTTCTGAAGTTAGACACATCCAATTGGTCTTCCCTTGCAGGCACCTATGGATATGTAGCACCAGGTACTTTTACTTCTTTTTTCTCCTAATTTAAGGCGCACACACACACACACACATATATATATATATAAGGAATGCATGTTTTGATTTATTTTTTCTTTTCTTGGCAGAGCTTGCTTATACAATGAAGGTAACTGAGAAATGTGATGTATATAGCTTTGGGGTGTTGGCATTAGAAATCCTAATGGGAAAGCACCCTGGTGATTTCATTTGCTCTCTTTCATCTCCATCAGCTATGAAAAACATACAATTGAAGGATGTTTTGGACAGGCGCCTCCCATTTCCCCAACCTTTAGTTGAGGATGAAGTTAATACGGTTGTGAAGCTTGCATTAAAGTGCTTAGATTTCCAGCCACAATCTAGGCCAACTATGCACTTCATATCCCATGTCCTACAGGCTCAAACTGCCCTTTCCTAGAACCATCTTCATATGAAGTTGCACCAGGAAAGTATCAGCATATAATTTTAATCTGTAGTGTTGAAATATCAAGTCAATAATTGTTCAGGGTTTATAAGACAGTGCTACTTTATTACAATTCATAAGCAATTCAACCATTGATAATAGATAAGCACCTCAACTTTTCTAGATAAGATATAAGCGAAAACTACACACGTATCTTACCGAACCAGCGGCGGTCGGGTTGGATTCGAGTGTTGGGCAATTCCTTGGACTGAAACTCGTTCTTGAGAACCTTTCCTGCACTGTTCAACTTGGGCCTCGTGTTGTACATCTTGAGGTGCCAAACCGTGGCGGCGCTACGCGAGCCATTGGCCCCATCTGTACGGTTCGACTCCAGCGAATGATTCCGCTTTCCGGGGATGTTCACTTTCTTCTCCTTCACCGCCTTTGTCATCTTAGAAAGAGTTTTTGGGTCTGTTTGGTCGCTTGGAAGCCTTGGGTAGAGAGAGAAATTGTGTGTTGCTGGACAGTGAGACAGAGAGCACGGGAGAGAAGCTGAGAGATGACGAGCCCACTGTAGCAGCGCCGGACAGGTAGGAGCACGGTGGGGATAGCAGCTGAGGCTAGGGTTACGAACCCAAAATTTTTGGGCTTCGGGACCGAGAGAGAGAGAGAGCACGACAGTGGCTCACTGAGAGGGGAAGAGAGAGGGGAGGGTGTTTGAGGCAGGGGAAACATGAGAAAGGGGAGGAGGAGCTCCGTGACGTGCCGAGGTGTGGTGGACGGCGACGGCAGAAAAACCCTAAATGAGGAAAAGAAGAGGGAGATCGAGAGGGATCTGAGAGAGGTGAGACCAAGAGGAAAGAGGGAGTTAAGTGGGTGGTAGTCGTACGACCTACGGGTGTGTGTCCGCGTGTGGCAGCTTGAGGCAGCGGGGAAGCCCTAATAGAGAGGAACAGAGGACGCGAGAGGGAGAGCGAAGGTCTACTGGAGGAGGGAGAAGCCGAGAGTGAGGCAGAGCGAGATCGAGTGGGCCGGGCTGTACACGGGCCTCCTGACATTTTGTTTTAGAGTAATGCTATATATAGTCGTGGAGTGTATAAATATTATACAATCGCTTTAAAAAAAAGTAGGATTTATGATTAAAAAGTTAGTTTTTTTTTCATGTACGTTCCGTATTAATTCATTTTTTTTCAAAAAAATTACGTGGCACTTGCATAACCACAACTACAAATATCTTTTCTGTTTATTTTGTTTGAGTTGCTAAGTTGTCATGGCCATAGCTATTGTTGGTAGAAAGTAGAATCTGATCCACGGCCTCAAAGGATAGTTTGATGCGAGGATATAGATAGTGAGGTTAAACTTCATTAAAATACTGAATTTGCTTCTTTTTTATTTTTATTTTTTATATTTATTGCTACTTCGTATTATGTTCATATTTTATATTATGTATTTGGTTTATAATTATTAATTTTTAAATACAATTCAATTCCCCACTATCTTGTGTTAGTCATCTGGGCAACAGGGCCTTTGGACTCTAAGTGCAAGTTTGGAATTGTAATGGAAAATAATATCAAAATATTGCTTTTAGTTTAAAGCGTATAGTTTAGAGCTTAATGTAATAAGTTTTACTATTAAAAAGTGACTCACTGTTTAGTAATCATATGTCTAAAGTACTTTCAAACATATTATATTTGTTTAAAAAGAATTAAAAAAAATACTTTTTAAAATATAAATGACATAAAAGGGCATTTGATTTTTCACTTATCATAATCATATCCTTGATATAAATCAAATCTTATAATCAAATAACAACCACAATAGTCTAATAGGATTTTCACTAAACATAATGAAAAAAAAAATCACTTCAATGATGAATAAGTGAAAGAGCAATATAATTACGCTCAATATTCATAATATTTTCACTAGATATCTCTTATTGTTGTATGCTTGAGTATTCTTCTGCTTCTTTGTTCTCCATGCTTTTAGGAGGTAGATAATCCTTGTCATCATCGTATGGCTTGAACTCAAGATCTTTCAATGCATGATTTTGTAATAAAATTATGAATAGTCATATACGCCATAACAATTTTAACTTGTTTATCATAAGCGTTGAACCCAAGGTTTCAAGTTTCATGTAATTAAAAATCTACACATGGATTTTGATAATAACAAATGAATTCAAAGAATAAATGGAGTCTCAAGCTCAAGTTGTCCACACAATGGAGTCAAGCACATCAAGGAACCAAGCATGAGCAAGAAGGAGCAAGTTCACATTAAAGTCATAGAGTAATGTTGTAAATCTCTTAAAAATTCAAAATTAGGATTAAGGCTCAAAATTAATATTTTATCATAAAGCATTAAAATACATTTTCCACATGTGCATGAATATTTTGAAAATTAAATTTGAAAATTTTGAAAGATGATTGATTGTCATCTTTCACATGTGCATGACATGATTAAAGGTTTGAACTTTGAAAATATTAAGATGATTGATTGTCATCTTTCACATTGCATGTTTTATTTGAATATTTTCAAAAGTGATTGATATTTTCTTGACTTATGCAAAAGGAAGATGTCTTTGTTTGAAAAATTTAAAAGTAAAGTGTGCTCCTTTTGTCATATGCAAAAAGTAAAAGATTAGGTTTGAAATTTTTGAAAAGTAAAGTGTGCTCCTTTTGTCACATGCAAAAAGTAAAAAGATTAGGTTTGAAATTTTTGAAAAGTGAATGATGATGTCTTTGACATGTGAATCTTTTTAAATTTGAATATGAAGTCTCATATGCCTATAAATAGATCATTTGAGAGCTTCACATTCAAACACCAAGAGCATACAATATTCATTCAAAACTTTCATTCTCTCTTCTCTAAGCATTGAGCCTTAACCCTTGTTCATTTTGAGAGATATAGTTTGTGCTGTATTGTTCTTATTTCACTCATTGAGGAGTGTTTTCTGATATTCTACCCACTATCAATTCTTGTATCAGTAAAAGGGTGTGTATAACCCTTGTGTGTGTAGAAAGTGTTCTACACAGGGAATAGTTGAATCACCACGTGTAAGGTGATTGTAAGTGTAGAGGGTGTTCTACACGGATCCTTTGTAGCGGTGTTGTTCAAAGGTGTAATAGGTTTCTATCTCCACCTGAAGGAGGTTGAATAGTGAATTCGGGGATCCTCAAGGGGTAGCTTGAGGCGAGGACGTAGGCAGTGGGGCCGAACCTCGTTAACATACTGAGTTTGCTTCTCTCTTACCCTTACTCTTTATATTTATTGTTGTTTCATATTTTGTTTATATTTTATATTGTATATTTGATTTATAATTGTTATTTTTTTTTAAATATAACTCAATTCACCCCCTTTTGTGTTAGNAGTGCTACTTTATTACAATTCATAAGTCGTATTTTACAAATGATTCCTTGTAAAACTTTTTTTAAAGGTAGTAGCTTGCATGTTTTATGACTAAATCATTTCCCATCAAAGTGTCAACATTAATAAAAATGAATAATTTATTTTTATTTAAAAATTAATATATATTGTTTTAAAAACTTTTAGAAAACTATATATTAAAAAAAAAAAAGAAAAAAAAAAAGGCAAACCGTCGTGGCTGGTTGTCAACATTATAGCTAGTCTCTGTGTGGGTAGCTATATTAATATATTAACAGTAATGAACGAAAATTGTAAGGAATTCTAGTTTGCTTAAAAAATATGCACATCTTAAATCCAAATCGGTCATTAGCTCAGAGTTGGGTGTCCTATCAAAATTTTCTATCACATATTGCCAGCATGCAAATAGCAGAGTTATAATAAAACATGAGTAATGCTCGGGTAATATTTTAAAACATAAATAATGTTAGATTTATCTACTTTTTTTTTTTAAAGTATTGCATGTAACTTGTACATCCTAAAATTACAAATATAATTTCTCAACTTATATATTCTCAAATTATCAAAAGTCTTATATCAAGTTGATCTTACAATCATTTCATTTCCTTTTAACCATCTTAATAGTGGGCTTTGGAGATAAACAAAAATTTCAGACAAAAAAATTGGGGTCCTTCCCTTAGCATTTTCCTTTTCTTTATTTATTTATTTATTTTATTATTATTATTTTTTCTATGGGAAAGTTTCTATTGACAATTCGAACATCTCACAACTTTGGCTAAAAAAGCCCACTTATTGCCCGCTTTCCTAATTTTTCCTGACTTGTACACGATGTTGGGAAAAGAACAACTTCGCAATATGATATAATTAAAACGAACTAGCAATTTGATACCTGTAAATTTCCCAGACTACAAAAAGACGACTGTCGAACCCAGATACAAAACAAAAACCTATGACTCACTAGCAGGAATCTGGTCGGAAATCTTGTCCTCGGTTGCTGGGAGCAACTCCGGCAAATCACCCATTGCAGCGGGATGCAGCTGTTTGGATGTCTCACCCTCAGTAGCTGGAAGTGGTGCATCTGTGTCGTCGCCCTTCAACTCATTCTCACTGAAGAGATCCATTTGAACAGGGGCCGATTTTTGTTGCTGGGATGATATGACATTTGCAATGGCTTTAAAAGCTGCAGATGCCTCACCACTCTCCACACCTTCATCTTTGCCAGTACCAAAAAAATTGGGTTCCTCCAATGTCTCATCTTGTCGTGGTGGGAGAACAAAAAAGGGTATCTTACCCCTCTGCCAGTCATGGAGGACCATCTTTGCCACAGTAGTCAAGTCAGGTTCCCCACCCTAGGCAGCCCATTCATAATTGTCAGTCACGAAGCACAACTATTTATTCAAAAGCAAAACATGAAGATATCACCGTTAAGCATTAAAGTTAAAAGAAGTACCTTCAAAAGCTTGCCACTCAATTTGCATAGCTGAAGTAGAAAGTCGTTTTCATCATCCCTGAGAACATCACAATAAGAAATAATTAACATAGTGCGGACAGTGTCAGATAAAGGAATAGTAGTCTCACACATAAAATAAAGCGCTGCAACAAAGTAATTGCACTTTACTGCACTTGTCACATATTCTTATAGATTAGGCAACAAGGCGGATACTGAACTACCCTGTTCTCTAATTCACTAAAGTCAAACTCAAAGATAACAATCACCTGAAATTTATTTAAAGCAATAGGTAATCTATGTCAGTTTACAACCAATATCCAATATTGGATGTTATATACAAGCAGATCCACGAAATGAGGATTTATAATACAAAAAAACAGTACGAATTTGAAATTGTGAATATTTGAAACTTTGCTCATTGATGCATCTCTAAGAGCATTGGCAATGGACTAGCCATTGCCAAGTCTAAATTTTGACTAAAGTCAGCTAAAGTTAGAGCTTTTAGCTAAAGTCTAAACTGATAGACTTTGTGACCCACATTAGACTAGCCATTGAAAAGCTAAAATAATAACATAATATTATATATTTAACTAATAATTTTTTTATTTTTTTTAATATTTTGCAAATACACTCCATATGTTAATTAATCAGTTAATTTTTACTTAAAATTATTGTTTCCCAACTATTTTTTTTCTCAACCTAATTATCCAACAAACACATTTTCATAGTAATCTCACACCCAACAATCACATATACAATTTTTGCCAACCTTTCTTCTACCCAACATCCACATTTACAAGTAATGGACACCTGATTTATGTTTGACTGTGTAGCAACTTTATGTATAGGAACAGAAAAATACAATTCTCAAGTAAACCAGCAACTCAATATACATGGTGTTGGTGCAAGCTCTCGTGTTAACATTAACATCAATATATCTATCATCTGGGCAACAATAAGGAAAACTTGGCATATGATCTATTAATGCAAAAAATCGTACAATAGGCCAGAATATGATAAAGAGTCATTTCTAGCCTGCTATGAAAATATGGGCCTCGATCAGTGTGGTCTAAAGCCCTCTTTCATCCTCGCTGTACAATGGACCTCAAAAGTCAATCTTCTAGTAGAGCTCTAAGTTCGTAGTCTTCTCGTTGATCTCGTTGACTGAGAGAAGGGATGAGACAAGCCTGTGGATACATGATACTTGGATCTCCTGGTCTTCTCATCGATCTCGTACACTAAAGGAAGGGATGAGGCAAGCATGTAGAGACACACAGTAGTTGACTTCCTTGGTCTTCTCGTCGTTGGGGGTGCGGGGTCGGTGCAGACAGTTAGGGTGCTTGACCAATCTACAGAAGCTAAACTGATTAGCGTAAATAATTTCCATACACAAGCATGAGATTTGTGCACCTGAATTTTTTCGTTGGATCGTAGAGAAAGTTTAAGGCGCATTGCCATTGCTCGTGAGTAGCCATGTTTCGGTAGTGATGGAGATCATGGGTCATTCTCAGCTCTCTATGACTATCTGGGCCTTGATTGGTGTGGTCTGGAGCTCCGGCATGGTCCAATGCGACTATGCATATGTTCATGGTAGTAAATGAAAATTAAAGATTGAAAATATAAAAAGAAAGATGTACAAATTTACGTGGTTTAGTATATTACCTAAGTCCACGAGGCGTTTAAGGATGAGAGATCCACTATAATATGCTTGTTTTACAGTCTCTAATAATCTATCATCATCGCTATACAATGGACCTCAGAAGTCAATCTTCTAGTGGAGGTCTCATTGCTGGAGCTCCTGTCGTGAGGTTGGAAAAGCTAAAGGAGAAACCTCTCCAAAAGTCGCTGAAGTCATCTTGTTCCCTCCGTTTTATCCTATACCTCCTCCCTTGCTTTATGTCACATCTTCCCTCCTTTATGTCACATTACCTCTTTTCTCCTTACACTCTTTCCCTCTCTCCCCCCCCTGCCCCCTTTTGTTCCCTTTTCCCTCCTCATCTTCTCTTACTTTTCTTCTGATGAGGCCTTCCCCTTGGGCTAGGCCTAGTAGGCTTACTTTGGTTCTAGTATATTTTATCCCTTCCAATTGCCAACGATTCTTAAGGGTCATTTGTTCTAAAAAAAAGACCTTGAGAATCTTTGAATATAAAATATGCAGTCGAAATGATCCATCAAATTCCATAGAGAAGTAAACTCTGGGAGCGGGTTTCTAGTTATCTGCTCGACTTGCATTAAGCGATAAGATTTCCCAGCATAGGATTAGGAGAGGTACAGGAGATAGGCTCAACTGCATTAGGTGGCAAGCGTGGAGCTCGGCTGTGGTGGGAGATGTATTCAACTGCGTAAATGGTGAGTGCGGAGCTTAGTAGAGGCGGGAGATGTACTCGATCGTGTAACTAGCAAGCATAGAGCTCGGCTGTGGCAGGAGGTGTGCTTGACCGATTACATGGCAAATGCGAAGCATAACTAAGGTAGGAGATGTACTCAACAGCATAACTAGCGAGCATGGAGCTCGATTGTGGTGGAAGGTGTGCTCGACTAGATAAATGGCGAGTGCGGAGTATGGCTGAGGCATGAGATGTACTTAATCATGTAATTGCCAAGCGTAAAGCTTGGTTGTGGTAGGAGGTGAGCTTGACTGCATAAATGGTGAGCGTGGAGCTTGGTTGAGGCAGGATATGTATCTGAACATGTAACTGGTGAGAGTGGAGCTCGGTTGTGGCAAGAGGTGTGCTCGACTGCGTAAATGGCGAGCGCAGAGCTCTACTGAGGTAGGAGATGTACTCAACTACGTAGATGGCGAGCGTAGAAATGGGTATTCATCCGATGGTGTTGGTGAGATTTTTCTCTTTCATTGTGAACTGTTGTTAATGTTTCTATCCTATGGTCAGTGTTGGGTTTGTATGTGGTAACTCACACAAAGTGGTTATGGAGCCCATCGACCTCGTAGATCCACCTTAGGCGGTTGTCGAGCCTATCAACTCATTCTTGAAGGTATCCTGCGCAATGCAGTTATGGAGCTCAGAGGCTCATTAACTCCAAAGGCTTATTCCCGAAGAAGACCCACTGGCAACGGTTATGGCGCGAGTGTGTACACCCGGCGTTCACTGGTGGAGATGTCATCCAATGGTTCTTCCCGTTGACCTCGTAGATTGAGGGAAGAGATAAGGCAAGCCTGTGGAGACACGATACTTGGCTTCCCTAGTCTTCTCGTCGCACTCGTAGACTAATGGAAGGGATGAGGCAAGTCTGTGAAGACACAATACTTGGCTCTCCTTGTCTTCTCGTCAACCTCATTGATTGACGGAAGAGATGAAGCAAGCCTATGGAGACACAGTACTTGGCTTCCCTGATTTTCTCATCGACCTCGTAGACTGAGGGAAGGGATGAGGCAAACCCGTGGAGACATGATACTTGGCTCCCATGGTCTTCTCGTCGACCTTGTAGATTGAGAGAATGGATGAGACAAGCCCGCAGAGACATGGTACTTGGCTCCTCTAGTCTTCTCGTTGACCTCGTAGATTGAGATAAGGGATGAGGTAAGCCCGTGGAGACACAGTACATGGCTCCTTTGGTCTTCTCGTCGACCTCGTATATTGAGGGAAGGGATGAGGCAAGCCCGTGGAGACATGATACTTGGCTCCTCTTATCTTCTTATCTTTGGGGTGTGGGGGTCAGTGTAGACAATTGGGGGGTTGACCGAGTTACATAAGCCAAACCGGTTAGCGTAAATAATTTATAGCTACAAGTGTGAGATTTGTGTACCTGAATTATCTTGTTGGATCATATAGAAAGTTTAAGGCCCATTGGAGTTGCCAGTGAGTAGCCATGTTTAGGCGGTGATGGAGATCCAAGGTCATTCGCATCCCGCTATGATGATATGGGTCTCGATCAATGTGGTCTGGAGCCCCCGGCGTGGTCTGGTATGACTATGGGTACATCCATGGCAGTGAATAGAAAATAAATACTGAAAATGTAAAAAAGAGAGACATATATTTATGTAGTTCGGCATATTGCCTATGTCCATGGGGCATTTGGTGAGGGGAGATCAACCATAATATGCTTATTTTATAGTCTCTTATCCTTTTTGCACAATGGGTCTTAGAGGTCAGTCTTCTCGTGGAGATCTCGTTACTGGAGCTCTTGTCATGAGGTTGAAGAAGCTGAAGGAGTAGCCTTGCCAAAAGTCTTTAAAGTTGCCTGGTTCCATCCCTTTTATCCTATGCCTCCTCATTTGCTTTATGTCATATCTTACCTCCTTTATATCACATTACCTCTTTTCCCCTGACACCATTTTCCTCTCCCCCCTTTTTCGTTCCCTCTTTCCCTCATTATCTTCTCTTTCTTTCCTCCTGATAAGGCCTCCCCCCTTGGTTAGGCCTAGTAGGCTTACTTTTGGCCTAATATATCTTATCCCTTCCATGATCTAATATCTTCTATCTATTTTTTCAAACTCTAAATGCTCTATCAATAGTGCATCTGAGTGACGAATATGCGTGATTAAATATTAATCATCCTAGCATCAATTGTCTTCTTCACTGGATCCCATCCAAGCCCAATTTTCTTTCCTATCAATTGTTCTTAAGTTGTTTATTACAAAAGTTTTTACCAATTCTCTCGCTAAACTTATTGTAACAGCCCGCTAATTCTTATCTCTGTACCATTCTCTTCTCTTTTCTTTTCACGCATAGTAGACGGCAAGACAATCCGTTTTGGATTCTTTCCCGACAGCAGTCACATCTCTCTCGTCTTTACCCTCAATTGGAATCACGCGTATAGATTATCTTTTCCGTAAATCACGTAATTTGTTCTTCACCGACAACTGTAAAATCATGAACAGTTTTATCCTAAGCGTTGTACCTCGATGGTGTTTTTCCGGATCTTATCCACCGAATTTCAAAGTATTAGATAAGCTTGTTTTTAAAATAGCACAATTATAATAATTTAATGAGCTCTGAAAATATTATAATTGTGGATAATTATTTAGATTAAATATTTTATTGTTTTAAGATATTAAGAGGTTTAATTTTACGTTGAAAATTCTTATTTAAATTTAAGTGTTTTATGCACTTTGATTAATTAATGATACTTTATCATTTTATATAATGATGAAGAAAATATTATTTTATAAACCTTAGTTTATAAAATAATATTCTATCTTAATTCTTC
Source organism: Carya cathayensis (assembly GCA_011037825.1). NCBI lineage: Eukaryota > Viridiplantae > Streptophyta > Magnoliopsida > Fagales > Juglandaceae > Carya > Carya cathayensis. The sequence goes on along the minus strand of QGSO01000746.1, from coordinate 53,692 downwards.
TCAGTGTAGTAATTAAGTGTTTTATTAATTTAAATGATTTTATCCTCTTCGATTATATATCTTAATCTCTCAGTGTGTAATTAAGTGTTTTATTAATTTAAATGATTTTATCATCTTCGATTAATTAACGGTACTTTATCATTTTATATAATGATGAGGAAATATTATTTTATAAATTTTAGTTTATAAAATAATATTCTACCTTAATTCATCGTAGTGTTTTATTTAAAATAAAACATTTAAGCGTTTTTAATCAGTGTTTTAACTCACTGTTGGTTTATTTGAGGATCCCGAAATGTAGAATTGAAGCGATATACTCTGGCCCTACCTTTTTCTCTTCACTTTTTCTTTTTTCTTTTTTATTTTCTTTTTTTTCTCTCCCTCTCTCTCTCGTTGGCTCGACGGATGAAGCGAGCCACCATGCCGTTCGGTTGTAAGCTCCAGCCGGCGCCACCTCCGGCCGCCGGACCCCACCTCCCACTCCGGCCTCATCCTCTCCCTCCGGCGAGCACAACCACGCCGGTGGTGTACTAAACCGGACCTCTACTTCTCTCTCTTTCTCTCCTTCAAAGATATGGGTCTCTAGGGGTTTTTCACATTTTTGGACCACCATACACGGCCAAACCACCATTNATTTTTATATAATGATGAGGAAATATTATTTTATAAATTTTAGTTTATAAAATAATATTCTACCTTAATTCATCGTAGTGTTTTATTTAAAGTGTTTTATTTAAAATAAAACATTTAAGCGATTTTAATCAGTGTTTTAACTCACTGTTGGTTTATTTGAGGATCCTGAAATGTAGAATTGAAGCGATATACTCTGGCCCTACCTTTTTTCTTTTCACTTTTTCTCTTTTTCTTTTTATTTTCTTTTTTCTCTCCCTCTCTCTCTCTTGGTCGACGGAATGAAGGAAGCCACCATGGCCGTTCGGTTTCAAGGTCCCAGCTGGTGCCACCTCCGGCCGCCGGACCCCACCTCCCACTCCGGCCTCATCCTCTCCCTCCGGCGAGCACAACCACGCCGGTGGTGTGCTAAACCGGCCACTACTTCTCTCTCTTTCTCTCTTTAAAGTTATGGGTCTCTAGGGGTTTTTCTCATTTTTGGACCACCATACACGGCCAAATCAGCCACCAAGCACCACCATTGGATTCACCACATCAAGGGCTTCCTCCCCATGTCTTTCTTTTTCCCAAACTCTCGCTTTTCTCATATGGGTTTCTTAAAAACACCCGTTCGGTTTCACCACCGTGCGCCGCCTTACACGGCCACCCGTGGTGTTTCACCACCACCATCTTGTTCCTCTCATCCTCATGAACCTCCCCAAGAAATTTCATGACCAACGGAGCTTCGTAGAGCCCTCACTCTCCTACACTCTCCAAGGCCGAAAATGGATTCAAACGGCCGATCCGCCGCCGTTAGCCACCGTCCGACCACCACCTCGCTACCACAGCTCCACCACATGTTCATCTACCTATCCCTAGCTTGCCATGAAGTTCTATGAATTTTCGCTACCTCGCGTTTCCGCTCACCGTTCGGATTTACTGTTCACGGCGTGACGCCGCCGTGCTCCGCCACCTTTGACCATCACAAGGCGACCATGAACCTTCCAAGGCCACGCCTAGCCTTTCTCAAGCCCAAACTACCACTTTATGTGGTGGACAGCCACCGTACACCGCCACGTACGTTCCTCCGACGCATGTTCGTGACGAACAACGAGCGACGCACGGGTTATCCCGTCGATGGTATAACCTTCTATCTCTAGTTATTTTACGTTTAAAATAGTTAGTTGGTTGGTTTGTGGATTGTGTAGTTGTATTTGTAGAGTTCGTCGCGTAATTGTGAAGCGAAGTGTGGTTGTGAAGTGTTGAGTTTGATTGTGTATTTTGTGGACTGTGCTGTGAAGTATAGGCGTGAGATGGATGCCTTAGATGTGATACGGCGGGTTGTGTGAAGAGAATACGCGTGTAGCGCATTCTGTATAATGCAGCGACGCGCCGCGCGACGTGCGCTGTAGTGATGTGTGTCGTAGAAGGAAGGGAGTACGCATGTAGTGTACTCCGTGTTGTATGGCGATGCATCGTGTGATGTGCATCGTGTTGATGAGTGTTGTAGCGAAGGAAGTACGCGTAGNAGTTTTCCTTATTGTTGCCCAGATGATTAATACAAGAAGGGGGTGAATTGAGTTATATTTAAAAAAAAATAACAATTATAAATCAAATATACAATATAAAATATAAACAAAATATGAAACAACAATAAATATAAAGAGTAAGGGTAAGAGAGAAGCAAACTCAGTATGTTAACGAGATTCGGCCCCACTGCTTACGTCCTCGCCTCAAGCTACCCCTTGAGGATCCCCAAATTCACTATTCAACCTCTTCAGGTGGAGATAGAAACCTATTACACCTTTGAACAACACCGCTACAAAGGATCCGTGTAGAACACCCTCTACACTTACAATCACCTTACACGTGGTGATTCAACTATTCCTGTGTAGAACACTTTCTACACACACAAGGGTTATACACACCCTTTTACTGATACAAGAATTGATAGTGGGTAGAATATCAGAAAACACTCCTCAATGAGTGAAATAAGAACAATACAGCACAAACTATATCTCTCAAAATGAACAAGGGTTAAGGCTCAATGCTTAGAGAAGAGAGAATGAAAGCTTTGAATGAATATTGTATGCTCTTGGTGTTGTGAATGTGAAGCTCTCAAATGATCTATTTATAGGCATATGAGACTTCATATTCAAATTTAAAAAGATTCACATGTCAAAGACATCATCATTCACTTTTCAAAAATTTCAAACCTAATCTTTTTACTTTTTGCATGTGACAAAAGGAGCACACTTTACTTTTCAAAAATTTCAAACCTAATCTTTTACTTTTTGCATATGACAAAAGGAGCACACTTTACTTTTTAAATTTTTCAAACAAAGACATCTTCCTTTTGCATAAGTCAAGAAAAGTATCAATCACTTTTGAAAATATTCAAATAAAACATGCACATGTGAAAGATGACAATCAATCATCTTAATATTTTCAAAGTTCAAACCTTTAATCATGTCATGCACATGTGAAAGATGACAATCAATATCTTTCAAAATTTTCAAATTTAATTTTCAAAATATTCATGCACATGTGGAAAATGTATTTTAATGTTTTATGATAAAATATTAATTTTGAGCCTTAATCCTAATTTTGAATTTTTAAGAGATTTACAAATTACTCTATGACTTTAATGTGAACTTGCTCTCTTCTTGCTCATGCTTGGTTCCTTGATGTGCTTGACTCCATTGTGTGGACAACTTGAACTTAAGACTCATTTATTCTTTGAATTCATTTGTTATTATCAAAATCCATGTGTAGATTTTTAATTACATGAAACTTGAAACCTTGGGTTCAACACTTATGATAAACAAGTTAAAATTGTTATGGCATATATGACTATTCATAATTTTATTACAAAATCATGCATTGAAAGATCTTGAGTTCAAGCCATACGATGATGACGAGGATTATCTACTTCCTAAAAGCATGGAGAACAAAGAAGCAGAAGAATACTCAAGCATACAACAATAAGAGATATCTAATGAAAATATTATGAATATTGAGCGTAATTATATTGCTCTTTCACTTATTCATCATTGAAGTGATTTTTTTTTTCATTATGTTTAGTGAAAATCCTATTAGACTATTGTGGTTGTTATTTGATTATAAGATTTGATTTATATCAAGGATATGATTATGATAAGTGAAAAATCAAATGCCCTTTTATGTCATTTATATTTTAAAAAGTATTTTTTTTAATTCTTTTTAAACAAATATAATATGTTTGAAAGTACTTTAGACATATGATTACTAAACAGTGAGTCACTTTTTAATAGTAAAACTTATTACATTAAGCTCTAAACTATACGCTTTAAACTAAAAGCAATATTTTGATATTATTTTCCATTACAATTCCAAACTTGCACTTAGAGTCCAAAGGCCCTGTTGCCCAGATGACTAACACAAGATAGTGGGGAATTGAATTGTATTTAAAAATTAATAATTATAAACCAAATACATAATATAAAATATGAACATAATACGAAGTAGCAATAAATATAAAAAATCATCTGGGCAACAATAAGGAAAACTTGGCATATGATCTATTAATGCAAAAAATCGTACAATAGGCCAGAATATGATAAAGAGTCATTTCTAGCCTGCTATGAAAATATGGGCCTCGATCAGTGTGGTCTAAAGCCCTCTTTCATCCTCGCTGTACAATGGACCTCAAAAGTCAATCTTCTAGTAGAGCTCTAAGTTCGTAGTCTTCTCGTTGATCTCGTTGACTGAGGGAAGGGATGAGACAAGCTTGTGGATACATGATACTTGGATCTCCTGGTCTTCTCATCGATTTCGTACACTAAAGGAAGGGATGAGGCAAGCATGTAGAGACACACAGTAGTTGACTTCCTTGGTCTTCTCGTCGTTGGGGGTGCGTGGTCGGTGCAGACAGTTAGGGTGCTTGACCAATCTACAGAAGCTAAACTGATTAGCGTAAATAATTTCCATACACAAGCATGAGATTTGTGCACCTGAATTGTTTCGTTGGATCGTAGAGAAAGTTTAAGGCGCATTGCCATTGCTCGTGAGTAGCCATGTTTCGATAGTGATGGAGATCATGGGTCATTCTCGGTTCTCTGTGACTATCTGGGCCTTGATTGGTGTGGTCTGGAGCCCCGGCATGGTCCAATGCGACTATGCATATGTTCATGGTAGTAAATGAAAAATAAAGATTGAAAATATAAAAAGAAAGACGTACAAATTTACGTGGTTTAGTATATTACCTAAGTCCACGAGGCGTTTAAGGATGAGAGATCCACTATAATATGCTTGTTTTACAGTCTCTAATAATCTATCATCATCGCTATACAATGGACCTCAGAAGTCAATCTTCTAGTGGAGGTCTCGTTGCTGGAGCTCCTGTCATGAGGTTGGAAAAGCTAAAGGAGAAGCCTCTCCAAAAGTCGCTGAAGTCATCTTGTTCCCTCCGTTTTATCCTATACCTCCTCCCTTGCTTTATGTCACATCTTCCCTCCTTTATGTCACATTACCTCTTTTCTCCTGACACTCTTTCCCTCTCCCCCCCCCCCTTTTGTTTCCCTTTTCCCTCCTCATCTTCTCTTACTTTTCTTCTGATGAGGCCTTCCCCTTGGGCTAGGCCTAGTAGGCTTACTTTGGTTCTAGTATATTTTATCCCTTCCAATTGCTAACGATTCTTAAGGGTCATTTGTTCTAAAAAAAAGACCTTGAGAATCTTTGAATATAAAATATGCAGTCGAAATGATCCATCAAATTCCATAGAGAAGTAAACTCCGGGCGCGGGTTTCTAGTTATCTGCTCGACTTGCATTAAGCGATAAGATTTCCCAGCATAGGATTAGGAGAGGTACAGGAGATAGGCTTAACTGCATTAGGTGGCAAGCATGGAGCTCGGCTGTGGTGGGAGATGTATTCAACTGTGTAAATGGTGAGTGCGGAGCTTAGTAGAGGCGGGAGATGTACTCGATCGTGTAACTAGCAAGCATAGAGCTCGGCTGTGGCAGGAGGTGTGCTTGACCGATTACATGGCAAATGCGAAGCATAACTAAGGTAGGAGATGTACTCAACAGCATAACTAGCGAGCGTGGAGCTCGATTGTGGTGGAAGGTGTGCTCGACTAGATAAATGGCGAGTGCGGAGTATGGCTGAGGCATGAGATGTACTTAATCATGTAATTGCCAAGCGTAAAGCTTGGTTGTGGTAGGAGGTGAGCTTGACTGCATAAATGGTGAGCGTGGAGCTCGGTTGAGGCAGGATATGTACCTGAACATGTAACTGGTGAGAGTGGAGCTCGATTGTGGCAAGAGGTGTCCTCGACTGCGTAAATGGCGAGCGCAGAGCTCAACTGAGGTAGGAGATGTACTCAACTACGTAGATGGCGAGCGTAGAAATGGGTATTCATCCGATGGTGTTGGTGAGATTTTTCTCTTTCATTGTGAACTGTTGTTAATGTTTCTATCCTATGGTCAGTGTTGGGGTTTGTATGTGGTAACTCACACAAAGTGGTTATGGAGCCCATCGACCTCGTAGATCCACCTTAGGCGGTTGTCGAGCCTATCGACTCATTCTTGAAGGTATCCTGCGCAATGTAGTTATGGAGCTCAGAGGCTCATTAACTCCAAAGGCTTATTCCCGAAGGAGACCCACTGGCAACGGTTATGGCGCGAGTGTGTACACCCGGCGTTCACTGGTGGAGATGTCGTCCAATGGTTCTTCCCGTTGACCTCGTAGATTGAGGGAAGAGATAAGGCAAGCCTATGGAGACACGATACTTGGCTTCCCTAGTCTTCTCGTCGCGCTCGTAGACTAATGGAAGGGATGAGGCAAGTCTGTGAAGATACAATTCTTGGCTCTCCTTGTCTTCTCGTCAACCTCATTGATTGAGGGAAGAGATGAAGCAAGCCTATGGAGAAACGGTACTTGGCTTCCCTGATTTTCTCATCGACCTCGTAGACTGAGGGAAGGGATGAGGAAAACCCGTGGAGACATGATACTTGGCTCCCATGGTCTTCTCGTTGACCTTGTAGATTGAGAGAATGGATGAGACAAGCCCGTAGAGACATGGTACTTGGCTCCCCTAGTCTTCTCGTTGACCTCGTAGATTGAGATAAGGGATGAGGTAAGCCCGTGGAGACATAGTACATGGCTCCTTTGGTCTTCTCGTCGACCTCGTATATTGAGGGAAGGGATGAGGCAAACCCGTGGAGACATGATACTTGGCTCCTCTTATCTTCTTATCTTTGGGGTGTGGGGGTCAGTGTAGACAATTAGGGGGTTGACCGAGTTACATAAGCCAAACCTGTTAGCGTAAATAATTTATAGCTACAAGTGTGAGATTTGTGTACCTGAATTATCCTATTGGATCATATAGAAAGTTTAAGGCCCATTGGAGTTGCCCGTGAGTAGCCATGTTTAGGCGGTGATGGAGATCCAAGGTCATTCGCATCCCGCTATGATGATATGGGTCTCGATCAATGTGGTCTGGAGCCCCCGGCGTGGTCTGGTATGGCTATGGGTACATCCATGGCAGTGAATAGAAAATAAATACTGAAAATGTAAAAAAGAGAGACATATATTTATGTAGTTCGGCATATTGCCTATGTCCATGGGGCATTTGGTGAGGGGAGATCAACCATAAGATGCTTATTTTATAGTCTCTTATCCTTTTTGCACAATGGGTCTCAGAGGTCAATCTTCTGGTGGAGATCTCGTTATTGGAGCTCTTGTCATGAGGTTGAAGAAGCTGAAGGAGTAGCCTTGCCAAAAGTCTTTAAAGTCGCCTGGTTCCATCCCTTTTATCCTATGCCTCCTCATTTGCTTTATGTCATATCTTACCTCCATTATATCACATTACCTCTTTTCCCCTGACACCATTTTCCTCTCCCCCCTTTTTGGTTCCCTCTTTCCCTCATTATCTTCTCTTTCTTTCCTCCTGATAAGGCCTCCCCCCTTGGTTAGGCCTAGTAGGCTTACTTTTGGCCTAATATATCTTATCCCTTCCATGATCTAATATCTTCTATCTATTTTTTCAAACTCTAAATGCTCTATCAATAGTGCATCTGAGTGACGAATATGCGTGATTAAATATTAATCATCCTAGCATCAATTGTCTTCTTCACTGGATCCCATCCAAGCCCAATTTTCTTTCCTATCAATTGTTCTTAAGTTGTTTATAACAAAAGTTTTTACCAATTCTCTCGCTAAACTTATTAACCACATTTTCCCACCCTACCTTATTAAAACGGGTTCCTAGACGATTCTAACATAAATCTCACTAACTCATATATCTACATAATCCTCTAGCATTTTATCTGTGCAAACTAATTATCTCATTGTCTGACTATCTTGTATTTGTGTAACAACAACATTAGTTTGATATCTCTTATATACGTATGTTATGTGCTTAAAACTATAGAAGAAATTAAGTTCACTTTATTCAACCATTAGTTGTGCACATGCACCAAATATATCAAAGCACAAAAGGACATTTTTGTCATCTTACGGACATATTTTTTTTCGATTTGGATGGAGCTCTTTCGAAAGCAACAGAAGTCTGGTGCTGTTCTTCAACCCTAGAAAATAAAAAGTGAAAGAGTATGGGCCCTGGGACACCTTGAAAAGAGGGAGAGCAAGCCAGAGAGGGAGAGAGAGCCATTGCAGAGAGAAATTTGACTTGTTTCACGAATGAATAAGGGTGAAACATTTAATTATTGCAAATTAATATAGATAGTTTTGTCCATTTACAATTCTTTTAAAAAGTGATGCCACAATCTAGAATATTCAGTAAAGAAAGTTTGAGAAAAGCATCAAATTGATTATTTTATTCAAATATAGTTTCTAGCTTATTTGTGTGACGCCCCCAAATCCCCACGCACGGACACGGGGAAATCGAGACGTCTGGATGGTGACAACACGGATCCCAATCCTAACGAAGAGTGCCAAGTCTGTGTAAGCAATAGAAGTGCACGAAGAGACACGCAGCGGATAGCAAAGACATATAACTAAGTACCAGAATTTTTCTTAGTTTAATATAAAGCTGTTCAAATCATACATAATAAAATATTACAAATACAAATATTGTTTCAAAGCCAACTCCAAAGCATAGACTCCAACTCAAAACTCCGACAGAGCCGCATCTTCGGGCTCAGCCTCCTCCTCCTCGATCTCTGCACCAAAATCTACGGTACCAAAAATGGTACCGCAGGTAAGTAAAATCCAAACACTACTAGATAAAAACATATTAAAACTCAAACAATATGCATGAGAGAATGCCAATGCACAAAACCCATAAAACCATATTTTTCCACACACGCCAAAAATCTCATTTGGCTCAAAAGCATTCCTTTAATCATATCCTCTCCATTATCCCAGATAATGGCCCAAAAACAAGTCTCGCCATTTTCCTAGAAAATGGCCCAATAACCAATCCATCAGAGCACTGTAGGCCGGAATCGCAGGCGGGACTCTACCACCATCCTTGCTTACCACCATCCCTACACGTGCACCGTAGGCGGGAATCGCAGGTGGGACTCTACCACCATCCCTGCCTACCACCATCCCTACGTGTTGTGCACCGTAGGCAGGAATCGCAGGCGGGACTCTACCACCATCCCTACGCGTCGTGCACCGTAGGCAGGAATCGCAGGCGGGACTCTACCACCATCCCTGCTTACCACCATCCCTACGCGTCGTGCACCGTAGGCGAGAATCGCAGGGGGGACTCTACCACCATCCCTGCTTACCACCATCCCTACGCGTGCCTTTGAATCAAACCAGTCCATCCAATCGTTCACATATATCATAAATCAGTTCTCGCTTGCAAGCCCAGTTTTCATTCACAAACACATGTACATGATTGCAATTACACGAAACCCGATTTTCCCTTTTTAAGCATGAAAATGTGAGCACTATACAATGCAAACATCAAGGCACAATTATCTCAAACAAATATCAAGATCAACCAAACAACTCTGTCCTCAATCCATCCGACTCCCGAACTCCTCGGACTTAGTCCGGAATCAACCAACCAGTCCAATAATTAATTGTAATAGCAAAATATATTTAAATCTAAAATTCGAGTTTGGAAAATACTTACAGCGCTATACGGTATTATTCAAAAGCTTGCGGCGTTGCAAACGGTGGAGGAAAAGCAACGTAACAGTGTATTTTACACTGTGGCCGTGGGTAATAAATTACCCACTTTCGAATGGGGACAAACCAAGGCACGAAATTGATAGGGAATGGCCTTGAGATATTTATGAAGTTAAAAGAAGTGAGCTTTGGCCGTGGGTGGCGGTGGAAACGGCGGTGGAAGGCCAAAAAGGAGCTGAACGGAGTTAAGCTCATGGGAGCTGCTCCAGCAACGGATCGAGGTCGAAATTAGGTGGGTTAGGATGGCAAGAGGTAGGGGAAGAAGCTGTGAAGAGATGGTGGCCGGAGGTGGTGCGACGGCACTGAAAAAGGTGAAAAACCGTGTGGCTTGGAGGAGCTCGTGGTGGCTAACGGTAGCTCAGATGGATGTGAAACTTGGTGGGGATGAACTCTGGTGGGAGGGGAAGAGAATGGTGGGGGTGGTGTACAATACAACCGCCGGACGGTGGCGGTCTGGGTTGGTCAACAGGCGGCGACGGGAAGGGGAGAAAATGAAGCAGCGCGCGCATGGGAGAAGAGAAAAAGAAGAAGAAAAAGAAAGAAAGAAGAAGGAAAGAAAAAGGAAGGAAAAGAAGAAAAAAGAAAAAGGAAAAAAGGGAAAAAGAAAAGAGAAAGAAAAGAAATGAAGTCCAATCCTCACTTCCGGAATCCAAAAACTATTCCGCCGAAAACGATATTAAAAACATAAAATGACTAAAATAAATTAAACACCACATCAAATAAAATAAAAACCAATTAAAATATATTAATTTAAAATAAATAAACCAATATATTAATTAAATTAAAAACACTCTTTCAGTGAAAATACACGTAAAAGCGGGTCATCACATCCTCCCCCCCTTAAAAACAAATTTCGTTCACGAAATTTGCAAGATCAAACACCAACTTGAAACGAGCCACATAATTCCACATAAAACCACCTGCAACCAAGATTAAGAAACGTAACGTCATTACTCAAACAAGTAGGGGTACTGCTCCCTCATGTCTGCTACTCGCTCCCAAGAGAAATCTTGAGCTAACGGATCTCCCCATGCCACCTTAACCAAAGGTATCGTCTTGGACCTCAACTGTTGCTCCTTCCAATCCATGATCTGCGACAAAACAACCTCATAAGTAAGGTCCGGTTGCAACTGAATACTCTCTGGGTCGACAAAGCGCGGCTCTTGTTGACCAAAACTCTTCTTCAAGGATGACACGTGGAAGACATCATGAATATCCCTAAAATAATCTGGCAAAGCAACTCTATAAGCAACGGACCCTATCTTCTCCAAAATCTGGAAAGGGCCAACATACCTCGGATCCAGTTTCCTCTTTTTACCAAAACGCTTAACTCCTATCATGGGAGAGACTTTGAGATAAACCCAATCACCTTCTTCAAAAGATAACTCTCTCCTCCTGGTATCAGCGTAGCTTTTCTGACGACTCTGAGCTGCCGCCATTTTATCCCTGATTATCTGGACTTGGCTTTGCATCTCTTGAATTATTTCAGGTCCAATTATCTTACTCTCCCCGACTTCATCCCAACACAAAGGCGATCTGCACTTCCTCCCATAAAGAGCTTCATAAGGAGCCATATGAATGGTCGCATGGAAGCTATTATTATACGCAAACTCTATGAGCGACAAGTAATTTTCCCAACTCCCTTGAAATTCCATGACACATGCTCGCAACATATCTTCAAGGGTCTGTATGGTACGCTCCGATTGACCGTCCGTCTACGGGTGATATGCAGTACTAAACTTCAGCTTAGTACCCAATGCTGCCTGCAAACTTTTCCAAAACTGAGACGTGAACCTTGGGTCTCGATCTGACACTATACTCTTCAGTATGCCGTGCAACTGCACTATCTCTTTCACATACAAGCGAGTCAACTTACCCAAGGAATCAGTGTTATTAACAGGCAAGAAGTGAGCACTCTTCGTTAACCGATCAACAATCACCCAAACGGAATTTTTTCCACTAGGAGTCCTCGGCAAACCCACTACACAATCCATTGTGATGTCGTCCCACTTCCACTCAGGAATAGGGAGGGGTTGGAGCATACCAGCGGGTCTTTGGTGCTCAGCCTTGACTTGACGGCACGTGTGACATTTCTCAACATACAAGGCAATATCCCTCTTCATTCCATCCCACCAATAATTTTTCTTCAAGTCCCGGTACATCTTCGTACTGCCGGGATGTAATGAATAAGGGGCTGCATGAACTTCTGCCATGATCCGTTCCTTGAATTCTGAATCTTTAGAGACCACTCTGCAATCTCGGAATCGAAGTATTCCATCTTTATCCATACTATAGTGCAACGGCCTTCGAGATTTTCTGACTCTTTTTCTGATATCCAACAGCTTCGGATCTTTTCTTTGAAGAGTCTTCAATTCCTCAAAATCAATTACCCGAATATCAAGAACTGAAGATAAAATCTCCTCTTGCTGTGAACTTTCAATAAGGAGTCTTCTCATCCCACAAAGCAAAGAATCCAATCCTGACGACTCGGCCTCATCTTCCAAATGCGATTTTCGGCTCAAAGCATCAACAACTATATTTGCCTTCCCCGGATGGTACTTGATCTCGCACTGGTAGTCACTGATTAGCTCTAGCCATCACCTTTGCCTCATGTTCAAATTCTTTTGGGAAAACAAGTGCTTCAAGCTCTTGTGATCGGTGTATACTTCGCAAGCTTCCCCATACAAGAAGTGCCGCCAGATCTTGAGAGCAAAAACAATCGCAGCCAACTCCAAATCGTGCGTCGAATAATTCTGTTCATGATCCTTTAGCCGACGGGACGCATAAGCAACAACCCGTCCTTCCTACATAAGGACACAACCCAATCGAAATTTAGATGCATCGCTGAAGACTACGAATGGCTTATGCGGTTCTGGGAGCGCTAACACTGGTGCAGTCGTCAACCTGTTTTTCAATTCTTGGAAGCTTCTCTCACACTTATCTAACCAAACAAATTCCGCATTCTTTCTAGTCAAAGATGTGAGAGGTCCGGATAGGCGAGCAAATCCCTCCACAAATCTTCGGTAATATCCGGCAAGTCCCAAGAAACTCCGGATCTCGCGCACTGTTGTCGGACGTTGCCATGACAAAATGGCTTCCACCTTACTAGGATCAACAGCCACTCCGTCTCGGGAAATCACATGCCCAAGAAATCTGACTTCCTCCAACCAGAATTCACATTTGCTGAGTTTGGCATACAACTGGTGTTCTCTTAATTTCCCAAGAACTAGATGAAGATGGTAAACATGCTCTTCAACATCTCGGGAATAAATCAGAATATCATCAATGAATACTACCACAAAGGAATCTAAATAAGGTCGAAATACCCGATTCATTAAGTCTATGAAAGCAGCAGGGGCATTGGCTAACCCAAACGGCGTCACTTTAAATTCATAATGTCCATATCTCGACCTGAAAGCAGTTTTGGGCACATCCTTGTCTCTTATCCTCAATTGGTAGTATCCTGACCTCAGATCAATCTTCGAGAACACAGCTACTCCTTGAAGCTGATCAAATAAATCGTCGATCCGTAGGAGAGGATATTTATTTTTGATGGTCACCTTATTTAATTCTCGATAATCGATACACATACAGAGGGTTCCATCTTTCTTTTTAACGAACAGCACTGGCGCACCCCACGGCGAAGTACTTGGTTGAATGAACCCCTTATCTACCAGCTCTTGCAACTGAGTCTTCAACTCTTTCAATTCAGCTGGTGCCATGCGGTAAGGAGCTTTATGTACAGGAGCTACTCCAGGTTCCAAGTCTATAACAAATTCCATTTCATGAACAGGGGGTAGCCCAGGCAAGTTTTCCACAAACACATCCGGAAATTCCTCCACAACGGGAATGTTTACCAAAGACTTCTTCTCAAAAGGCGTAGACACCATCTGAACTAAGAAGGCATCCGCTCCCCATGCAATCTCTCTTCTTGCTTGAATTGCCGATATAATTACCGGCTTTTCTTTTAGCTTACTCCCCGCAAATTCCAGACAATCACCATCGGGAAGCTGAAAGCTAATTACTCGATTTCTGTAATTAATACTCGCAGAATATCGGTATAGCCAATCCGTCCCGAGGATGATATCAAAACCCAACAGCTTAAACACCACCAAATCAACATCCAAGAACCTTCCATCAAAATTTAATGGGCAACCCAAAGCAACCTTGGAACACCATACCATTTCACCATTGGGTAGAGCCACTACCAAGGACTTCGGCAAAGGTTCCGTGACCAAATTACACATCCGAGCAAAAGTGGAAAATACAAACGACTGTGATGCACCGGAATCAAACAAAGTGCAAGCATAAAACTCATATAAACGGACTCTCCCTGAACCAAACACATTGACCCATGAAATCCAAAAACAAAGGAGAAACCAAAATACACCAAAAATCCAATCTAACATTAAATTAAATTAGATCCATACCTGTAATTACTCCGGCATCTTGGGTCCCTGGCGCCTCATCATCAACATCTCTGGCTGTGACAGCATAAACCCGGGCTTGCACTGCTTGTCTTGGATTTGTTCTTCCACCTCTTCTACCTCCACGGTTTCCTTGAACTCGACTAGGGCACTCACGAGAAAAATGCCCCATCTGACCGCATACAAAACAGTGGTTACTACCAAGACAACACTCGCCTCCATGAGCTCTATTACATATTCCGCAAATTGGCACCCGTCCTCCCATACGTACACTTGAGGCTGCTTGTGGTCGAGTCCCGGACCGCTGAACAAATTTCTGAGGCGAACCGGAGCTACTTCCTTCTCCAGTAAAACTCTGCCTTTTCTGACTTGTAGGAGAGCCCACACTCAAATTAATCTCTCGCTCCACAAGAGTGGCCACATCCACTAAATCCTGAAAAGTGGATATCCGGTGGCTGACCACCATACGGCGTATATCAGGACGTAGACCCTCCTGGAAACGCTCGGCTCGCATTTCCTCGGTGGCGATGAGGGGGGAGCAAATCGCCCAAGTTCTATCAATCTTCGGGCGTACTGTTCCACGGTCATGCTCCCTTGGACCAAGTGTGAGAACTCTCTTGCTTTTTGCCGCCTTATAGAAGCGGGAAAGAAGCGATCATTAAACTCTTTCTTGAAGCGCTGCCTGGTCACAGCGGCTAAAGACCCCAATTCTGACTCCAGCATTACTCTCTTGGTATCCCACCATTCAAAAGCGGTGCTTTGCAACAAATAGCTGGCGTAGAGTACTTATTGCGCCTCAGTGCAACCACACACCTCAAAAGTTCTTTCCAAGTCCTTGACCCACTTTCCAGCTTGAAGTGGATCCTCTTCTCCAGTAAAGTGTGGAGTTCTATGCGCCAGAAAGCGCTCATAGGTGCACCCAGCTTGCACCCCTCCACTAGGCCCTCCAGGTAGTAGCCATGGCCCTCCTTGTTGCCAAGGCCCTCCTTGCTGTGGCCAAGGACCTCCTGGTTATGGCCAAGGCCCTCCTTGTTGTGGGCAAGCCCCTCCTTGTTGTCGCCTAAAATTCTATTGCATGAATTCAGTCATTTGCCGTATAGCTTGGGCTATGGAATAATCTCTCTGTGTATCGTCCTGTGGCCCTTGAGTAGATTTCCTTGGTCTCACCATTTTTCCTGCCACCACAACCTTTGACCCCCTTTAAGAAAACAAAACAAATAACACCAACAACAACAAAAAAAACAGGAACCAAAAACCAACACCACATAACAAGAAACAAAAGAAACCAGCATGCAATAACATAACTAAATAAATCAGAACAAGCAAACAAGATCAAACAAATTCAAAACAATTAAAACACGTCAAATAGCAATTTTACTTAAAATAAATTTTAAAACACAACTTTAAAAACATTCTGGTACTACCTACGGGACATGTGGTTTTGCCCAGAGTCAAACCGCTCTGATACCAACTGTGATGCCCCCAAATCCCCACGCACGGACACGGGAAAATCGAGACGTCCGGATGGTGACAACATGGGTCCCCATCCTAACGACGAGTGCCAAGTGTGTGTAAGCAACAGAAGTGCACGAAGAGACACGCAGCGGATAGCAAAGACATATAACTAAGTACCAGAATTTTTCTCAGTTTAATACAAAGCTGTTCAAATCATACATAATAAAATATTACAAATACAAATATTGTTTCAAAGCCAACTCCAAAGCATAAACTCCAACTCAAAACTCCGGCTGAGCCGCATCCTCGGGCTCAGCCTCCTCCTCCTCGATCTCTGCACCAAAATCTACGGTACCAAAAATGGTACCGCAGGTAAGTAAAATCCAAACACTACTAGATAAAAATATATTAAAACTCAAACAATATGCATGAGAGAATGCCAATGCACTAAACCCATAAAACCATATTTTTCCACACACGCCAAAAATCCCATTTGGCCCAAAAGCATTCATTTAATCATATCCTCTCCATTATCCCAGATAATGGCCCAAAAACCAGTCTCGCCATTTTCCTAGAAAATGGCCCAATAACCAATCCATCAGAGCATTGTAGGCGGGAATCGCAGGCGGGACTCTACCACCATCCCTGCTTACCACCATCCCTACGCGTCGTGCACCGTAGGCGGGAATCGCAGGCGGGACTCTACCACCATCTCTGCTTACCGCCATCCCTACGCGTGCCTTTGACTCAAACCAGTCCATCCAATCGTTCACATATATCATAAATCAGTTCTCGCTTACAAGCCCAGTTTTCATTCACAAACACATGTACATGCATGCAATTACACGAAACCCGATTTTCCCATTTTAAGCATGAAAATGTGAGCACTATACAATGCAAACATCAAGGCACAATTATCTCAAACAAATATCAACATCAACCAAACAACTCCGTCCTCAATCCATTCGACCCCCGAACTCCTCGGACTTAGTCCGGAATCAACCAACCAGTCCAATAATTAATTGTAAGAGCAAAATATATTTAAATCTAAAAGTAAAGTTTGGAAAATACTTACAGCGCTATACAGTATTATTCGAAAGCTCGCGGCGTTGCAAATGGCGGAGGAAAAGCAACATAACAATGTATTTTACACTGTGGCCGTGGGTAATAAATTACCCACTTTCGAACGGGGACAAACCAAGGCACGAAATTGATAGGGAATGTCCTTGAGATATTTATGAAGTTAAAAGAAGTGAGCTTTGGCCGTGGGTGGTGGTGGAAACGGCGGTGGAAGGCCAAAAAGGAGCTGAACGGAGTTAAGCTCGTGGGAGCTGCTCTGGCAACGGATCGGGGCCAAAATTAGGTGGGTTAGGACAGCAAGAGGTAGGGGAAGAAGCTGTAAAGAGATGGTGGCCGGAGGTGGTGCGACGGTGCGGGAAACGGTGAAAAACCGTGTGACTTGGAGGAGCTTGGTGGCTAACGGTGGCTCGGATGGAGGTGAAACTTGGTGGGGATGAACTCTGGTGGGAGGGGAAGAGAATGGTGAGGGTGGTGTACAACACAGCCGCCGGATGGCGGCGGTCTAGGCTGGTCAACAGGCGGCGACGGGAAGGGGAGAAAAGGAAGCAGCGCGCGCACTGGAGAAGAGGAAAAGAAGAAGAAAAAGAAAGAAAGAAGAAGGAAAGAAAAAGGAAGAAAAAGAAGAAAAAAGAAAAATAAAAAAAGGGAAAAAGAAAAGAGAAAGAAAAGAAATGTGGTCCAATCCTCACTTCTGAGATCCAAAAACTGTTCCGCCGAAAACGATATTAAAAACATAAAATGACTAAAATAAATAAACCAATATATTAATTAAATTAAAAACACTCATTTAATGAAAATACACGTAAAAGCGGGTCATCATAATTTGGACTTAAAATGTCCTTTTATAAGACACCTAAACAATCCAAATTTATTATTAAAATAATTTTATTGTTATTTAAGCATTTTTCAAGCATCATACTGCAATCTCAAATAGGCTCTAAGTTTTGTTGTATCAGTGGTAATTGGAGTGGTGTAATGCACAAAGTCTAGCATACTTTTCACAACGTTTCTAAGATAATTTCTAGATCAAAATGTGAAAATCCAGCCCGAATTAGGGCCTATTTGGGGTTGCGATAGGATACTTGAAATGTACTTACATAACACTAAAAGTATTTTAATGAAAATTTTGGATTGTTTGGATGTCCTATATAAAACTACTTTCTAAGTCCAAATAAGCTAGAAACTACTTTTGAAAAAATTTACTACTTTTATCAAACGTGCTTTTCTAAATATCCTGGAACGTTGGTGTCACATTTTTAAAAAATTGTAAATGGGCAAAAATATCCATATTAATTTGTAATAATTATTGTGACGCTCCCAACTCTCACGTACAGACACGTGGAAATTGAGACATCGAGATGATGACAACACGGATCACACATTCCATCGCCAAGTACCATGTGTGTATACATGCAACACATGTACAACAAAAATAACGTAGCGGGTAATAAAAGTCTTTCAACTAAGTACCATAATTTTGTTTAAATACAAACTTGCTTAAAACAAGCGTATCAAAATATTACAAGTCTCAATAATGTCGCAAATCCAAAATACATAATTAAATATGGAAAATAATTTCCAAATAAAACAAGTCAAACTCCAAATCAGTCATCTGACAAAGCCACCTCCTTAGACTTAGCCTCCTCCTTATCTACATTAAAATCTACAGTACTAAAGACGGCACCATAGGTAAGTAATATTCCAAGCAATCCACAAGATAAAAATACATTAAAACCTCAACAATATGCATGAACAGGATGCCATATGCATGAGACCCAAAAATAATTCATTTTCCAACTCACGCCAAAAATCACATTTGGCCCAAAAATTTCATTCAAATCAATAGCCAATTTATTTGTATGCAGCATGACCTTCCCTAGGGGTTCTCTACACACCCTAGCTCCCTTCGTCACACCATGGGTAACGACCATGCGTGTAATTTCGTAACGAGCGATGACCAGTTCCGCGCCTAGCACTTTCATAGCCAAGCATCCTCTAGCCCCTTCCAGCAGAGGGGCCACGGAGTTAGCACGAGAGCGTTACCATCCCGTCTGATCTCATTGTCGCCCAGCGATAACCCAGGAGACGTCACTCATTATATTGCGCTCCTAAGTGACCAGAGAAGCTCCACCAAGATAATATCTCATCTCAGCTTGGGGTTGTGACGCCCCCAAATCCCCACGTGCCAACACGGGGAAATTGAGACGTCCGGATGGTGACAACACGGGTCACCACCCTATCGACGAGTGCCAAGTGTGTGCAAGCGACGCATGTGCACGAAGAAATACGCAGCGGATAGCAAAGTCATAAAATTAAGTACCAGAATTTTTTCTTAAATAAAATACAAAACGGTTCAAAGGTACATAATAAAATATTACAGGATATAAATATTGTTTCAAAACCAAATATAAAGCATGAACTCCAACTCAGAACTCCGGCGGAGCCGCATCCTCGGGCTCAGCCTCCTCCTCCTCCTCGAACTCTGCACCAAAATCTACGGTACCAAAAATGGTGCCGCAGGTAAGTAAAATCCAAAACACCACTAGATAAAAACATATTAAACTCAAACAACAAGCATGAATGAATGCCAATGCACAAAACTCACAAATCATATTTTTCACGCACGCCAAGAACCCATTTGGTTTAAAAACATAACCTTTAAAACCAAGCCTCGCCATTATCCCAGATAATGGCCCAAACCACCATTTTCCCAGAAAATGGATCACAAGTCCATCGCCATTTTCCCAGAAAATGGCCC
>QGSO01000746.1:0-33369 GCA_011037825.1 Carya cathayensis | reverse complement strand
AAATCGAGGCATCGAGATGATGACAACACGGGTCACACATTCCATCGCCAAGTACCATGTGTGTATACATGCAACACATGTACAACAAAAATAACGTAGCGGGTAATAAAAGTCTTTCAACTAAGTACCATAATTTTGTTTAAATACAAACTTGCTTAAAACAAGCGTATCAAAATATTACAAGTCTCAATAATGTCGCAAATCCAAAATACATAATTAAATATGGAAAATAATTTCCAAATAAAACAAGTCAAACTCCAAATCAGTCATCCGACAAAGCCACCTCCTTAGACTCAGCCTCCTCCTTATCTACATTAAAATCTACAGTACTAAAGACGGCACCATAGGTAAGTAATATTCCAAGCAATCCACAAGATAAAAATACATTAAAACCTCAACAATATGCATGAACAGGATGCCATATGCATGAGACCCAAAAATAATTCATTTTCCAACTCACGCCAAAAATCACATTTGGCCCAAAAATTTCACTCAAATCAATAGCCAATTTATTTGTATGCACCATGACCTTCCCTAGGGGTTCTCTACACACCCTAGCTCCCTTCGTCACACCATGGGTAACGACCATGCGTGTAATTTCGTAACGAGCGATGACCAGTCCCGCGCCTAGCACTTTCATAGCCAAGCATCCTCTAGCCCCCTCCAGCAGAGGGGCCACGGAGTTAGCACGAGAGCGTTACCATCCCGTTTGATCTCATTGTCGCCCAGCGATAACCCAGGAGACGTCACTCATTATATTGCCCTCCTGAGTGACCAGAGAAGCTCCACCAAGATAATATCTCATCTCAGCTTGGGGTCATGACACACACGCAACAAAAAATCCATTTAAACATCTAAAAACCTGTTTCCATTTCCAACACATGTATATGGACACATCATGCAGTGCAAATGAAATGACACAAAATCCTGAACAATCCAAATCATCCAAACATATATAACTCCATCCTCAAATCCATCCAACCCTCGACGCCTCGGACTCAATTCGGCACAACCAACCAATTACAAATTATTATTAAAGTAAAAATATATTTAAATCTTAAAGGAATTTTGGAAAATGTTTATAGTGCTATAAAATATTTTTCAAAGGATCACAGAGGTGCAAAAGCCTACAGTAATTCAACGTAACAGTGCAAAATGCATTGTGGCCGTGGATCACAAAATACCCACTTTTGAATGGGAATAAACTAAGACTTAGAATTGATAGGGAATGACTTAGAGGTGTTAGTGAAGCTAGTAGAAGTGGTGGTTGGTCGTGTGTGGCTGCGAAAATGGTGATGTAAGTCAAAAAATGACCCAAACAGATTTTAGCTCGTGGTGGTTGCTCCGGTGACGGATTGGAGTAGGAAATGGGTAGGTTAGGTCGGCAAGAGGTCGGTGATGAAGTGGTGAAGAAATGGTGGCCGGAGGTGGAACGACAGTGGTGGAATGGCTCAAGAGATGTGCGGCTTGGTGGGGCTCAAGGTGGTTAATGGCGACACGGGAGGAGTTGGAAATTGGTGGGTAGGTGCGCCGGCTGGTGGGGGCGATGTAGGTCACATCGGCGAGCAGCAATGGTTGGGGCGGGATGAAAATTCCAACAGAAAGAGAGAAGAGATATGTTGCGCGGGAGGAGAGAGAGAAACCAGAAGAAAAATGGGAAGAAAGAAAAGAATGAAGGAAAAAAAAGAAAGAAGAAAAAGAAAAAGAGGAAAAGAGAAAAAGAAAAGATAGGAAAAAGAAATGAGGTCCAATCCTCACATATTGGGTCAAGAAACTGATCCAACTAAAACTATTTTCAAAATAACAAGTTAAATAAAATAATTCAAACGCATTGATTAAATAAAATAAAATAATAAAATCTAAAAACACAATAATTTTAAATCCCAAAAATAAAATAATTTAATTTAAAAAGTAATTTAAATACAAAACAATAATTAATATAAAAAAATCTCCTCAAAATAAATTTCACAACTAAATAAATCCAACTAAAATCAGATAAATTTAAAACAAAAGAACCAATATTTTAATTAAATTAAAATACTCATTCAATAAAAATATACTAAAAAACGGGGTATCACATCCTCCCCCTTTAAAAAAAAATTTCGTCATCGAAATTTGCAAGGTCAAACGTTAACGCTAAAGCAAGCCACAAGATTCCACTAAGACCAAGCTTAGGAAACTGATTGCCAGTCATTCAAACAAATACATGTATTGTTCTCTCATGTCTGCTTCTATCTCCCAAGAGAAATCTTGAGCTAACAGATCTCCCCATGCCACATTTACCAGAGGTATCGTATTGGATCTCAACCTTTGCTCTTTCCAATCCATAATCTGCGTCGGGACAACTTCATAAGTAAGATTCGGTTATAGCTGAATACGATCTAGGTCAACAAAGTGCGGCTCTTATTGTCCAAAGCTCTTCTTCAAAGACGATACATGGAAGACATCATGAATTTCCCTAAAATATTCCAACAATGCAATTCTATAAGCAACATGTTCTACTTTCTCCAAAATCTGAAAAGGGCCAACATATCTCGAATTAAGTTTCCCTTTCTTACCAAAACGTTTAACTCCTTTCATGGGAGAGACTTTAAGATAAACCCAATCACATTCCTCAAAAGATAAATCTCTCCTTCTTGTATCCGCATAGTTTTTCTGACGACTCTATGCTGTCGCCATTTTATCTTTTATAATCCGAACTTGACTTTGCATTTCCTAAATTATTTCGGGCCCAATTACCTTACTCTTGCCAACTTCATCCCAATACAATGGTGATCTACACTTCCTCCCATAAAGAGCCTCATATGGAGACATCTGGATGGATGCATGGAAACTATTATTATAAGCAAACTCTATAAACGGTAAATGATTTTCCCAACTTCCTTGAAATTCCATAACACATGCCTGCAGCATATCTTCAAGGGTCTGAATAGTATGCTTGGATTGACCGTCAGTTTGAGGGTGATCAGTACTAAACTTCAATTTAGTACCCTGAGCTGCCTATAAACTCTTCCAAAAATGAGATGTGAACCTCGAGTCCCAATTCGATACAATACTCTTGGGTACCCCGTGCAACCGCACTATCTCTTTTACATACAAACGGATCAACTTTTCCAAGGAATTAGTATTATTGATAGGCAAGAAATGAGCACTCTTGGTCAACTGGTCAACAATCACCCAAACCAAGTTCTTTCCACTAGGAGTCCTAGGTAAGCCCACTACAAAATCCATAGTAATGTCGTCCCATTTCCACTCAGGAATAGGGAGAGGCTGAAGCATACCGGCGGGTCTTTGATATTCGGCCTTGACTTGACGGCATGTGTCACATCTCTCAATGTACAGGGCGATATCCCTCTTCATCCTTTCCCATCAGTAATTTCTCTTCAAATGTCAATACATCTTCGTGCTACCAGGATGAATTGAATAGGGAGCCGCATGAGCTTCTGCCATAATTTGCTCATTAAATTCTGAATCTTTGGGGATTACTCCACGATCTCAGAACTGAAGAATACCATCTCTATCCATACTATAATGCAAAGGCTCTCTAGATTTCCTGACTCTCTTTCTAATATCTAGTAGCTTTAGATCCTTCCTTTGAAGAGTCTTCAATTCTCAAAATCAACTACTTGAATATCAAGACTTGAAGATAACACTTCCTCTTGTTGCAAACTTTCGATAAGAAGCCTTCTCATCCCACAAAGTAGTGAATCCAATCCTGACGATTCAGCTTCATCCTCCAAGTGCGACTTTCGACTTAAAGCATCTACAACTATATTCACTTTCCCTAGATGATACTTGATCTTGTACTGATAATCATTGATCAACTCTAACCATTGCCTTTATCTCATATTAAGATTCTTCTGAGAAAATAGGTGCTTTAAACTCTTATGATCAGTGTAGACTTCACAAGCTTAAGAGCAAACACTATCGCTGCCAATTTCAAATCATGCGTAGGATAATTCTTCTCATGATCTTTCAACTGACGAGATGCATAAGCAACAACTCATCCCTTGTGCATAAGAACACATCCTAATCCAAACTTGGATACATCGTTGAAAACTACAAATGGCTTGTGCAGTTCCAGAAGTGCCAACACAGGCGCTGTTGTCAGTCTCTTCTTCAACTCTTGGAAACTTCTCTTGCACTTGTCTAACCAAACAAACTCAGTATTCTTCCTAGTCAAAGCAGTGAGAGGTCCGGATAAAAGAGAAAACCCTTCCACAAATCTTCGATAATACCCGGCTAGTCCCAAGAAACTCCGAATCTCACGCATTGTTGAAGGACACGGCCACGACAAAATAGCTTCTACCTTGCTAGGATCTACAACCACACAATCTCGAGAAATTACATGTCCAAGAAATCTAACTTCTTCCAACTAAAATTCACACTTGCTAAGCTTCACATACAACTAGTGTTCTCTTAACTTCCCAAGTACTAAACGGAGATGATAAGCATATTCTTCAAAATCTTGAGAATAAATTAAAATGTTGTTGGTGAAAACCACCACAAAAGATCCAAATAGGGTCGGAATACCCGATTCATCAAATCCATAAAAGCTGTAGGGCATTAGCTAACCCAAAAGACATCACCTTAAACTCATAATGCCCATATCTCGATCTAAAGGCAGTCTTGAGTATATCCTTATATCTTATCCACAACTGGTAGTATCCCGATCTCAAATCAATTTTCGAGAAAACAGCTGCTCCATGAAGCTGATCAAACAAATCATCTATCTGAGGGAGAGGGTACTTATTCTTGATGGCCACCTTATTGAGTTCTCGGTAGTCGATACACATTCTAATGGTACCATCTTTCTTCTTAACAAACAACATGGGCGCTCCCCATGGCGAAATACTCAGCTGAATAAACCCCTTATCTACCAAATCTTGCAACTGAACCTTCAACTCTTTTAATTCAGCTGGTGCCATACGGTAAGGAGCCTTGTGCATAGGAGCCGCTCCAGGTTCCAAATCAATAGCGAACTCCAACTCACGTACAGGAGGTAACCTAGGCAAATCCTCCACGAACACATCCGGAAATTCTTCCACAACAGGGATATCTACTAGAGACTTTTTCTTAGATGGTGTAGACACCACTTGGACCAAAAAGGCATCCGCTCCACAAGCAGTATCTCTTTTCGCTTGAATTGCCGATATAACTGCCGGACTTTCCTTTAATTTACTTTCCACAAATTCCAAACAATCTTCATCCGGGAGTTGAAAGCTAATTACTCGACTTCGACAATTGATACTTGCAGAATATCGATACAGCCAATCCATTCCAAATATAATATCAAACCCCCACAATTTGAACACAACCAAATCCGCATATAGTGTCCTCCCACCAAAATCCAAAGGACAGCCCAACGCAACTTTAGAGCACCACACCACTTCACCGCTTGGGAGAGTCACTACCAACGATTTTGACAAGGGCTTCGTAACCAGATTGCATATCTGTGTGAAAGTAAAAGACACGAACGACTGAGATGCACCTGAATCAAACAAAGTGCAAGCATAAAAATCATACAAACGAACTCTTCCTGAACCAATCACATTTACCGATGAAATCCAAAAAGTAAAAAGAAATCAAATCACACCAAACATCAAATCCAACAATTAAATTAAATCCATACTTGTAATACCCTAGCATCCTGCGTCTCTGGTGCCTCATCATCAACTTCTCTAGGAGTAATAGCATATACCCGAGCTTGCACCACTTGTCTTTGATTAGTCCTACCACCACGACGACCTCCACGGCTTCCTTGAACTCGATTAGGGAACTCATGAGCAAAATGCCCCTCTTGGCCACAGCGGTAACACTGGGTTCCACCACTCTTCCAACACTCGCTCTCATGGGCTCTATTGCACCTTCCACAAACTGGTACCCGGCCTCCCATACACACTCCTGAGGCTGCTTGCAGTCAAGTCCCAATCCTCTGCACAAATTTCTGAGGTGAACTGGAACTACTCCCTTCACCAGCAAAACTCCGCCTCTTCTGATCTGGAAGGGAGCCAACTCCAAAACTATTCTCACGCTTTGCAATGGTGGCCAAATCAATTAACCTTTAAAAATTTGTAATCTGATGACAAGCTACTTGTCTGCGTATATCATGTCGCAAACCCTCCTGAAAACGCTTAGCCTGCATCTCTTCTGTGGCAATGAGGTGAGTAGCAAATCTCCAGAGTTTCATAAATTTCTGGGCATATTCTTCAATAGTCATATTTTCTTGGACCAGGCTACTTAATTCTCTTGCCTTTTATTGCCTCACAAAAACAGAAAAGAAACAGTCATTAAATTCCTTCTTGAAACGCTGCCAGGACACAGTAGCAAAAGATCCTATCTCCATCACTAAAAGTTCCCTCTTGGTCTCCCACCAACTAGCCGCATCATCTTGCAGCAATTAACTTGCATATAACACTTGTTGAGCCTCAGTGCATCCACAAACTTCAAGCTTCCTCTCCAAATCTAATCCACCTTCCAGCTCGAAGTGGATCTTCTTCACCAGTGAAAGCTAGGGTTCTATGCTCTAAAAAGAGCTCGTAGGTGCATCCAACTTGCACCGCTCTATTCTGATCTCATTGCAGTAGTTGAAAATTTTGTTGAAGGAATTCTGTCATCCGATTTATAGCTCTAGCTATGACGTAGTTCCCATTGCCACGCGGCAAGTCATCCTCGGGTTCGCCGGTAGGCCTTCTCTACCTTACCATCTTCTTGCCATAGCATAACCTTTAACCCCACTTAAACTTCAAACAAAATAAACAATATAGAATAAAACCAAATAATAATAAAATAAAATAGCATACAATAAAATAAGCAAATAAATTAAAATCAAATGAAATCGAATCAAATAAAATAAAATAATTCAAATAGCAAACTTCAAATAAAATAATTTCAAATTACAACTTTAAAACTTTTTGGTACTGCACCTACGGGACATTTGGTTTTACCCAGAGTCAAACCGCTCTGATACCACCTATGAAGGCCCCAACTCCTACGTATGGACACGTGAAAATCGAGGAATCGGGATGATGACAACATGGGTCACACATCCCATCGCCAAGTGCCAAGTGTGTGTACATGCAACACGTGTACAACAAAAATAATGCAGCGGGCAATAAAAGTCTTTCAACTAAGTAACAAAATTTTGTTTTAATATAAACTCGCTTAAAACAAGCTTATCAAAATATTAAAAGTCCCAATAATGTCGCAAATCCAAAATACATAATTAAAGAAGGAAAATAATTTCCAAATAAAACAAGCCAAACTCCAAATTAATCCTTCGGCGGATCCGCCTCCTCAGGCTCAGCCTCCTCCTCATTTACATCAAAATCTACGGTACCAAAGACGGTACCACAGGTAAGTAATATTCCAAGCAATCCACAAGATAAAAATACATTAACACCTCAACAATATGCATGAACAGGATGCCATATGCATGAGACCCAAAAATAATCTTTTCTAAAAAATAATTCCTTTTCCAACTCACGCCAAAAATTTCCTTTAAAACTTTTCCCAAAAAATGACCAAAAGCCAATTTCAAATCAATAGCCAATTTATTCATATGCACCGTGACCTCCCCTAGGGGTTATCCGCACACCTTGGCTCCCTTTGCCACACCATGGGTAACGACCATGAGTGTGACTTCGTAATGAGCGATGCCCAGTTCCGTGCCTAGCATGTTCGTAGCCAAGCAACTTCTAGCCCCCACCAGCTGAGGGGCCATGGAGTCGGCACGAGAGCATTACCATTGTGATGCCCCCAGATTTCCATTTGGGATCGGACGAACATTCAAAACGTCGGGACATGTAACACAAGGTTACCTGCCCCCATTCATGACATATAAGATGCAATGTTCCTAATATGCATCTAGCATTATGCAATATTCGTAGCGGATAATTTTTTTTATAGCAATACTATGCACCAAACTTATAATATCACAAATAGTTAAATCATAATCCAAGCATCCTTAACAAAATAAACATCCACAATTTCAGTACGAGTCTCAGAAGACTGTTATCTCAAAAACATGGGAGGTCAGACTCCATATTTACATTACCAAAATACACTATTGAGGAAGTTAGTTGAATAACTCATGTAACTCAACTAACGAGACCAGAATACTGTCCAAAAACTAACTAGGGAAGCTGTAAGCTCCGCATTGTGTCTGCGGCATCTAATCAACCTCCTTCAGTCTACAAAAGTCCGCTCCCTGCTTTGATCCTGACACATCACCTACTATTCTGGAGGAATGGTATTTGAGACTACCATGATGAGATTTGATTACAAATCTCAGTAAGTTAACATGAACTCCCACACAGGTTAAAGATGCATGCATGGCAGTAAAAGCATGAATGCATAATTAAAGTCGTAAGTAAGCATAGCATAACTTGACATATAACACGTCATAACTGACATAACCTGAACTGAAACGTGAACTAAACTTGACCTAACATGACATGAACTTGAACTTAAAATATAACATGGGCTAGCAACATAACATGAACGTGAACTTGAAACATAATATGGACTTGAATCATAACATGAACGTGAACATACATAACATAAACATGAACTTGAATTTAACATAAACCTGAGCATAACATGACATAAATGTGAACTTGAGACATAATGTAAACATGAACGTGAACTTGAACATAACATGTACGTGAATATAACATGACATGAATTTGAACTTGAAACATAACGTGAACATGAACATAACATAACATGAACGTGAGCTTGAACATAACATAAACGTGAACATAACATGATATGAACATGAACTTGAAACTTAACGTGAACATGAACATAACGTGTATGTGAACATAACATAACATAACATGAATTTGATCTGAAAGTTATTCTTATCTCATTGGGTCTCCATGATTGCTTATTTTTATCTCATGGGGTTACCATGAATACTTATTCTTAACTTCTTGACATAAACTTGGAATCTTGTTCAATAGACTTAATTAATAACGTGACCACATCGGTGCTACACAAGTCCCCTTGTGCTGTATGTCCCTGCCGATTATCGCATCACAACACAGGTATTTACACTAGCTGTGAGTGCGTTGATATGTACTCCACAGTTGTTGTGGCCCCACGTATTCTACGTATCACAAGTGTTGTGTCTCACGTAGTGTATACTCCACAGTTGTTGTGGCCCCATACTTCATGCTCCACAATTGTTGTGGCCCCATGAATTGTTTGTGCCACACTTGCTGTGAACACACGTAAAATAAAATATGGATTCATTGGCATTAGCGCCCGGCGCGCTCCGGTGATCAGCTAGTTAGGCCTCATTCGCAACCTGTTGACTATAATACGTGACAGAATAGATTGTGTAACAGATAAATATTCGTGACAATAAATCATGCATAACAGATAAACATATAATGGCGTGGGATGACATAGCATATATGATAACATACATATATAAATTGTAGTTCTCTTACCCATCATACATACACATTAAATTGATAGTAAGTTAAAAACTAACTTATCTCGATCGTTGCGTTCTACGAGAATAAAGCACGAAACACGAGGAACTGTAAGATGGTATTCTAAAAGTTAAAAATTTAATTACTAACAATTAGAAACATGAAAACAACCTAACTTAGAGTAAAATTACCATTTTACCCTCTACAGGCAAAAAATGACCATTTTACCCCTAACTTAAACATTTCACATCCTAACTTCAAAAATTTTCAAAATTTACATTCCTCATAGAAATTTTGTCCTAAACTCAAATATCAACTCAGAAAAATTTTAAACATATCACAATTATAGAAAACACACTATGGCCGAAACATCTATAGGTCATTTCTCTTGGTTTTTGTTGCAATTCATTCCAACTTCAAAACTCATGCTTAAACCAAAAATTTGCAACAAAGATCTTCCTATCGTAAGTTTAAAACCATACTTAAAACATCTATTTAGAAAAAGCTAATAATCAACACCAAATATTTTGTAAAAAGATCCAAACACTTAAATCACAAGCTTTGACCCTAAATCAAAACATCTCCAAGACTTTCAAAAAATCAAATCTTACTACTAACATATTCATAACATCATCCTAAGATCAACCATGCTTTAAATCATCAAACAAAAGTCAACAAAATCATAAAATAACACTTGGCGTTTTTGGTTTTACACTTAGTCAAAAAACAGAAACTTTTTCCTCAACTAGCTTTGATAAATCTCTTTATCAATGGCTTAAGAATGTGAGATATTCGAAATAAAGCATCACATGGTTTAAAAATGTGTCTTAAATAATATCCTACCATCAAAATTAAAATCACATGGCTAAAACTCAATAAAACATGGATCTAACCCAAAAACATCAAATCTGAGGCCTAACTGAAATCCTCTTGCATAGAAAAATCATATCATTGAATCTAATACTAAATATCTTCAAAATAACATCCTAACATGAAAATAATAGACTTAGAATCACCATATAAAAATATCAAAGCCTTTAGAGTAAGATCAAACCCTGAAATATTCAAACTTTCTCCAAATAAAAACTGTTTTCAAATTCCAATTTTCAAGTTGTGACGCCCCCAAATCCCCACGCACGGACACGGGGAAATCGAGACGTCCGGATGGTGACAACACGGGTCACCACCCTATCGATGAGTGTCAAGTGTGTGTAAAGGCAACAAATGTGTGATTGAGCTGAGATATTGCATATTTTAACTATTTAAAACCAATGTATTTTAAATTCCTCATGACATTACTATTGGTTTTAGATGGAAAAATAGTTAATAAGCATAAATACGAGTTGTGATTTTTAATTGATTGATATCATGTTTATGCTTATTTTTATAACTATGATTTAATGGGACAATATTTCCTCACATATATAGTCTATTTTTGATAATCTATTTATTTTTAATTTATTTTTGAGTGTTATCTCTTTCTTCTTATTTTCAGATTGAATAAAATTCAAATGGGATCCGGTTGGAACTTTTGACTAAAAGTTGAGAGGAATGAAGAGAAGAAGAGAGAGAATCGGTGGTGATTTAAAGATTTGGCTGTTTTGAATTTTCGGAGGTAATTGATTGAAGGGAATCAGCTAGATTAATCTAATTGGCTAGTTCTACTCTTTTATGTTGGAAAGGAGACGTGTGGTAATTGAGGAAGCACCGAGTTGAGAGGGAGATGTGTGGGAGTTGATAGGAGAGCCGTGCTTGACTTGGAAGAGGAGTTTGGCACCGAATTGAGGCAGATGTATATATATATATATATATATATATATATATATTGCTGGGCGGAAGAAAGTTAAAAAAAGAGAAAGTTGCAACAACACATGCATCACTTGGGCCCACGATAGAAACAGCACTCGGCACATGCAAAACATGGACAGCAACTCATCAGCTCAACACTTGCAACTCACACATGCATCAAAAAGAGAAGAAGCACATGCAGGAAATGCATCACTTGGACGTGCAGCAGTGTAGCAGAACAACTGGCCCTCAACTTTGATGGAAAAGCAAAACTTCACATGCAGAAACTAACCTGGACAACAGCAAATCACGCACACATGCACTCAGACAGCAACCTACGGCAGAGAAAAAAAACACATGCAGCACACAGCTCACGCACATGCAGAAACTGAAGAAGCTCATGCAGAAAGTCAAACATGCAGCCATACACATGCAGAAATGCAGGACAGTACATGAAGCAGAAAACAGAAAATCAACAATCACGGCTGGACAGCAAACCGAACACATGCAGAGAATGGAAAAGCATCATTCACGGATGGAAATACATGTAGAAAATGAAAAGTCAGCACACATGAAAAGTCTCTCACGACAGCTCACACATGCAGAGAAAGCACAAATGAAAGAAATCAACAATCACGGCAAACACACATGCAGAAAATAAAGTGTAACGCAACTCACAGATAGAAACAGCAACTCTCAGCAGCTCTCATCACACATGCAGACCCTATAAAACTAAGGGGCTGGAAGCTTAGAAAGACACTGAATTTACTCTGCACTAGAACGTTGCAGCAGCACTTATTTTGCTGGTTTCTTTTTGTTTCTGTTTTCATTTCAGACTTGATTAAGAGGCAGTTTTTAGTTTTATTTCTTTCCTTCTTGTTGTTTCTTTTCTGTTTACGCTGAAGGTAGCAGAACCAGACATCAATCTCTTGTTTTCATCTTTAGTTTATTTTTACTGCAGTTTACGTGGAGCAATTTTTATTTTCTGTTTTCATTCCAGACAGTTTTTTTTTCGGTAGCTCTTTGTTTTAACATGTCATTTTCTTAGAGCTTATTTTTCTATTTAGCTGGAGGCAGCACAGTAGATCTTTAGTCTTATTTCTTTCCTTTTCGTTTTAGACGCTAGCAGCAGTAGTAGATTAGTCCTTAGCTTTATTTTTTTTTCTTGTTCGTTTGGTAGCAGACGCAGGTAGCAGCTTCAGCCTTTATTTTTATTTTCATTCTAGTTTTCTTTGGTTTCAGACCTTGTTGAATATGGCGAGTTATTTTTTTTTACGTTGTTGTTCTTATTTGGTTCATGTTTCATTTTTACGTTGGAGACAATTTTTCTTCATTGTTACTGTTCTTCTTCTCTGTTTACATTTCCTTGTTCCATTCAGCATTTTAATTGCTTTTCAGTTCAGCGTTTTTTTTTTCTTTCGCATACTTTTCTCTTTTATTTTCTTTGGAGTAGAGCATCTTTATTTACTTGTTATCTTCTCTTTCACTTTTATGTTCTTGTGTTATTTTTGTTATAGACAATGTTTATTTAATTTTCATAACTTTGTGTTGAACCTTGATTTTGGGCTTTTCAATTTTCAGTGCATGTTTATCAATTACTTTCTAATCTAGTTTAATTTTTAATTTATTTTTATTAATTTCTGAATTTAATCTATTAGTCATTTACATTCCAATCCGACAATCAAAAATCTAAAAATATGAATCTAGTCCATGACTAGTAACCTCTCCATCCATTACACATACCATCCGCTTGTTTTCTTTTTGTGAAGTTTTTCACACTTTTTCAACGAGTTTAATTTTTGAGTAACTTTCCCTGAGGAGACGATATAGGAATTTATTCCTAATTATTACACGACATCCTCCTGCACTTGGGAGAGCATTAGTGCTACTCATTTTTGAGTGAGTCAATGTGCACGAAGAAACACGCAGCGGATAGGAAAGTCATATAACTAAGTACCAGAATTTTTCTTAGTTTAATACAAAGCTGTTCAAATCATATATAACAAAATATTACAAACTACAAATATAGTTTCAAAGCCAAATACAAAGCATTACCTTCAACTCAATACTCCGGCAGAGCCGCAACCTCGGGCTCAGCCTTCTCCTCCTCCTCGATCTCTGCATCAACCACCATTTTCCCAGAAAATGGATCACAAAGCCTCAACAAATCCTCCCCATTTTCACAGAAAAGGGCCCGTATCCGAAAACCATAAAACCAATCCAATTATGCATGCACCATGATCTCCCCTAGGGATCATCCGCATACTCTGGCTCTGTGCCACACCGCAGGTAACAACTACGCGTGTGACACCTAAACGAGCGATGCCCAGACTCGCGCCCAGTGCGTACCTGGCCAGGCCATCCTCTAGTCCCCGCCAGCCAAGGGACCACGGAGTTGACACGACAGCGTTACCGTATCATGCGATCCGGTCATCACCCAGCGACAACCCAGGGGATTTCACTTAGTTTTATCCGCTCCCGAATGACCAGAGGAGCTCCACCGAGATAATAACCCATCCCGACTTGGGCTCGTGAGACACATGTACCCGAAAATCCATTTACGCCAATAAAATAGGATTTTTCTCAATTTAAATAAAATGCACGTGCATGCACCATGTAAATTCAATCTCAATGCACAACACAACCAACCAACCATAAATCAACAAACCAAGCAACTCCGTCCTCAATCCATCCGACCCCCGAACTCCTCAGACTCAGTCCAGAATCAACCAACCAACCAGATAATTTATTGTAAGAGCAAAATATATTTAAATCTAAAAGTAGAGTTTGGAAAATACTTACAGCGCTATACGGTATTTTTTGAAAGCTCGCGGCGTTGCAAACGGCGGAGGAAAAACAACGTAACAGTGTATTTTACACTGTGGCCGTGGGTAATAAATTACCCACTTTCGAACGGGGACAAACCAAGGCACGAAATTGATAGGGAATGGTCTTGAGATGTTTATGAAGCTAAAGAAAACGAGTTTTGGCCGTAGGTGGTGGTGAAAATGGCGGTCCAAGGCTAAAAAGGGGCTGAACGGAGTTGAGCTCGTGGGAGCTGCTCTAGCAACGGATCGGGGCTGAAATTAGGTGGGTTAGGTCTGCAAGAGGTAGAGGAAGAAGCTGTGAAGAGATGGTGGCCGGAGGTGGTGCGACAGCGCCGGAATAGGTGAAAAACCGTGTGGTTTGGAGGAGCTCGTGGTGGCTAACGGTGGCTCGGATGGAGGTGAAACTTGGTGGGGATGTTCACCGGTGAGAGGGGAAGAAAACTGGGTGGGTGGTGTAGGCCACGCCACCAGAGAGTGGCGGTTCTGGGCTACGAAAGCAATCGGCGACAGGGGAGAAAAACAGGGCAGGTGCCGTGACTTCCAACCGTGCGTGGCGGCTAACGGCTGGTCCGATGGCTCTGAAAATTGGTGGGGATGAACTCTGGTGGGAGGGGAAAAGAATGGTGGGGGTGGTGTACAACACAACCACCAGACGGCGGCGCACTGGGCGGCCGAAGTGGCGGCGACGGTAAGGGGAAAAAGAAGGGACAGCGCGCGGGAGAGAGGAAACGGGGAAGAAAGAAGAAGAAAAAGAAATAAAAGAAAGAAAAGAAGAAAAATAAAAGTAAAAAGGGAAAAAGAAAAAGAAAAAGAAAAACAGAAAAGAAAAGAAATGAGGTCTAATCCTTACTCCGGAAACCAAAAACAGATCCGCCGAAAACGATTTTAAAAACCGTAAAACGACTAAAATAAATTAAACACAACATCAAATAAATTAAAAGCCAATTAAAATACATTAATCTAAAATAAATAAACCAATATATTAATTAAATTAAAAACACTCATTCAGTGAAAATACACGTAAAAGTGGGTCATCACACAAGTTTCTAGATCTAAGTCAATATATCATCAAAAAATTTATTCATGCAACAAAAAATCAATGGAAACTCATAAAAATATGCTAAAAACACTTCATAAAATGATCGGACCAAGATATGTCCATTAGTTTGGTCAAAAACTTTAAAACATAACATACTCTACAGTTTCAGGCCCAGAATGATCTTTTCCACGGTTAAAAATACTTTTGACCAATAAAATGATCATGGAATTATATGAATAATATATCAACGGAAACTATACTCAAAGAGGAACAACTTTTGTGAAGGATACATCATGTGAAAATACATACAAGGGGTCAAACAACTCCACACAAAAAGAGCCTAAAATCTACCCTAGAGAGCTCTTTTGGGTTTCTCTCTAAGAACGGGGTGAAGAAGTGATGAAAGGGAAGGAAGTGTGTCTTACACGACTCAAGACTTCTGGAGGGTGAAGATATGGACTTAATGACCCTTCATTGGAGGTAGCTATGTGACATAAAGTGGTGAATAGTGAGGGGAAAATGATTGCCTGTAGAAGCTGTGAGGTATGGAGGTTGATGAGGTGGATTTCTCCATCACCTCAAGGCACTATTGGGTGCAGCCAAAGGCAGTGAATGGTCTGTCATGTGGGGGAGAAAACTTCTCCAAGAAGCCTTGCTAAGCTGGCTAAAATCGTGGGCCTTGGTGGGCCTCAACCAAGTGGGCTTCAATTTGGGGTTTAAAGTGGGTTTGGTTAGGTTTTGAGATGTTATCAAGCCCAAAATCAATTTTTATTGGCCCAATCAAATTTCCAAGGTTTAAAAGGTTAGATAATGATGTCATAACAAGAATTTTAGAAGTTAATAGTATGTGAAAGTGATTTAATCAAGTGATTAAACACAATGCTAGAAATTGGATCAAAAAGGGTTTGAAGGCCAACTTTAGGGTTTGGGGAAACTGTTTAGGGTTTCAGTTTCAACCAAGATTTTGGGGTTTTAATTAGATTTCAACCATTTAGGGTTTCACTAGGGTTGAAACCCTCTTTGATCTAGCTCAATTTGGTTGATCAGATGAAAAGAAGTTTTGCTTAGGTAGCATGCTCTCACCTTGATTTCGTTCACAAATCCATCTAATAGTTCCTCTTTATGCCAAGTGTCTAATACTATTCACTATGTGTGGCTAAGATCTTGCCAAGTATCCAAATAAAACTTCTCTAATCTAATTTAGACATTCCACACTGTGATTTTGAAAACACTACACTTAATACGCTTATCGAGATTACTATTCACTCAAAAAAAAATGCATAATAAACTAGTACTGAAAAAATCCTAAATATTGATATTAACTGTGACGCCCCCATATTCCGCTTGGGATCGAACAGACATCTAAAACGTCGAGACATGCAACATGTGGTTACCTGCCCCCGTTCATGACATATAAGATGCAATGTTCCTAACATGTATATAACATTATGCAATATTCGCAGCGGATAATTTTTTTTTCTTGAGCATTACTATGCACCAAACTTATAATATTCCAAATAGTTAAATCGTAATCCAAGCATACTTAACAAAATAAACATCTACGATTTCAGTACGAGTCTTAGAAGATTGTAACCTCAAAAACATGGGAGACCAGACTCCATATTTACATTACCAAAATATACTATTGAGGAAGTTTGTCGAGTAACTCGACTAACAAGGCCAGAAAACTATCCAAAAACTAACTATGGAATTTGTAATCTCCGTGTCGTATCTGCGGCGTCTAGTCAACCTCCTTCAATCTATCAATATTCGCTTCCTGCACTAATCCTGACACATCGTCTACCATTCGGGGGGAATGGTAGTTGAGACTGCCACGGTGAGATTTGATTATAAATCTCAGTAAGTTAACAGGAAACTCTCACACAGGTTAATTATGAATGCATGACAGTAAAAACATGAATGCATAATTAAAATCGTAAGTAAACATAGCGTAACTTGACATATAGCATGGCATAACTAACATAACCTAAACTGAAACATGAACTGAACTTGACTTTGACAAGACATGAACTTGAACTTATAATATAACATAGGCTAACAAAATAACATGAACGTGAACTTGAAACATAACATGAACTTGAAGCATAGCATGAACGTGAACATACATAACATTAACATGAACTTGAATTTAACATAAACCTGAGCATAACATGACATAAACGTTAACTTGAGACATAATGTAAACATGAACATAACATAATATGAACGTGAACTTGAACATAACATGTACGTGAATATAACATGACATGAACGTAAACTTGAAACATAACGTGAACATGAACATAACATAACATGATATGAATATGAACTTGAAACTTAACGTGAACATGAACATAACATAACATAACATAACATGAATTTGATCTGAAACTTAGTTTTATCTCATTGGGTCACCATGATTGCTTATTCTTAACTTCTTGACATAAACTTGGACTCTTGTTCAATTGACTTAATTAATAATGTGACCATATGGGTGCTACACGGGTCCCCTTGAGCCATGTGTCCCTGCCAATTACAGCATCACAACACAGGTATCTACACCAGCTGTGAGTGCGTTAATACGTACTCCACAGTTGTTGTGGCCCCACATATTCTACGTGTCACAATTGCTGTGTCTCACGGCTCCACAGTTGTTGTGTCCCCATGAATTGTTTGTACCACACTTGCTGTGAACACACGTAAAATAAAATATGGCTTCATCGGCGTTAGTGCCCGGCGCGCTTCGGTGACCAGCTATTCTGGCCCCATTCGCAACCTGTTGACTGTACTTCGTCAACCCAGGAAATTTCACGCCTATTTAGACACTCCAGCGTGAACAAAGGAGTTTCACTAGGATATTACCCCATCTTAGCACTTAGGATCGTGATTGACATGAATAACTTAACATAAACGTGATCTGAAACTTGACTTAACATAAACTTGATCTGACTTCTTTACTTAACATGACATACTTGAATGGTAAATATTACATGATATGACATACATGTAACATATGGCATACTTAACATGAATACTTATAACATATAGCAATACGTGACATAATAGATTGTATAACAGATTAATATTCGTGAAAGAATAAATTATGCATTACAGATAAAATGTAATAATGTGGCATGGCATGGAATATATGATAACATACATAGATAAATT
Organism: Carya cathayensis; assembly: GCA_011037825.1. NCBI lineage: Eukaryota > Viridiplantae > Streptophyta > Magnoliopsida > Fagales > Juglandaceae > Carya > Carya cathayensis. The sequence continues at coordinate 15,100 of QGSO01000746.1, read as the reverse complement.
GTAGTTCTCTTACCTTGTTCGTCGCGTTCTACAAGAATAAAACACGAAATACAAGGAACTGTAAAAGGATATTTTAAAGTTAGAAATTTAATTACTAATAATTAGAAACATGAAAACAAGCTAACTTAGAGTAAAATTACCATTTTACCCTCTACATGTGGGAAAATGACCATTTTATCCCTAACTTAAGGATTTCACATTCTAACTCCAAAAGTTTTCAAAATTTACATTCCTCATGCAAAGTTTGTCCTAAACTCAAATATTAACTCAGAAAGATTTAAAACAAATCACAATTATGGAAAACACACTATGGCCGAAACATCCATAGGCTATTTCTCTTTGTTTTTGTTGCAATTCCTTCCAACTTCAAAACTCATGCTTAAACCAAAATTTTGCAACAAACATCTTCCTATCCTAAGTTTAAAACCATACTTAAAACATTCATTTAGAAAAAGCTAATAATCAACAGCAAACTTTTTGTAAAAAGATCTAAACACTTAATCACAAGCTTTGACCCTAAATCAAAACATCTCCAAGAATTCCAAAAATCAAATCTTACTTCTAACATATTCATAACATAATTATAAGATCAACCATGCTTTAAATCATCAAACTAAAGTCACCAAAATCACAAAATAACACTTGGAGTTTTTGGTTTTACACTTAGTCCAAAACCAGAAACTTTTTCCTCAACTAGCTTTGATAAATTTCTTGATCAATGGTTTAAGAAGGTGAGATCTTCGAAATAAAGCGTCACATGGTTTAAGAATGTGTCTTAAATAGGATCCAACCATCAAACTTAAAATCACATGGCTAAAAATCAATAAAACATGGATCTAATCCAAAAACATCAAATCTCAGGCCTAACCGAAATCCTCTTGCATAGAAAAATCATATCTTTGAAAATAATACTAAATATCTTCAAAATAATATCCTAATATGAAAATAAGAGACTTAGGATCATCATATAAAAATATCAAAACTTTTAGAGTAAGATCAAATCTCGAAATATTCAAAATTTCTCTAAATAAAAACTGTTTTGCCATTTCCAGTTTTCAAGTTTCTAGATCTAAGAAAATCTATCATCCAAAGCTTTAGTCATGCAAAAAAACCTCAATGAAAACTCTTAAAAACATGCTAACAAGACTCCATAAAATGTTCGGACCAAGATATGTCCATTAGCTTAGTCAAAAACTCCAAAACATTACATACTCTCCAGATTCACTCCCAGAATGACCTTTCCATGGTTAAAAATACTTTTGGCCGGCCAATGACAATAGAATGATACAAATAATATATCTACGGAAATTATACTCAAAGAGGAACAACTTTTATAAAGGATTCATTATGTGAAAGTACTTATAAGGGGTCGAAAATCTCCACGCAAAAAGACACATAAATCTGCCTGAGAGAGCTCTTTTGGATTTCTCTCTAAGAACGGGGTGAAGAAGTGATTAAAGGGAAAGAAGTGTGTCTTGACCGACTCTATAATTCTGGAGGGGGAAGATATGGGTTTGAAAGACCCTTGATTGGAGGTGGCTATGTAATATAAAGTGGAGAATAGTGAAGAGAGGGGACAGCCTGCAGAAGCTGTGAGGTATGGAGGTTGATGGGGTGGGTTTCTCCATCTCATCAAAGCACTATTGGGTGCAGTCAAGGGCAGTGGATGGTCTGACATGTGGGGGAGGAAACTTCTCCAAGAAGCCTTGCCAAGGTGGCCAAATTCGTAGGCCTTGGTGGGCCTCAACCAAGTGGGCTTCAATTTGGGGTTTAAAGAGGGTTTGGTTAGGGTTTGAGATGCTATTAAGCTCAAATCCAATTTTTCTTGGCCCAATCAAATTTCCAAGGTTTAAAAGGTTGGATAATGATATCATAATAAGGATTTGAGACATTAATAGCATGTGGAAGTGATTTAATCAAGTGATTAAACACAATGCTAGAAATTGGATCAAAAAGGGTTTGAAGGCCAATTTAGGGTTTGGGGAAACCGTTTAGGGTTTTGGTTTCAACCAAGTTTTTGGGGTTTCAAATGTATTCCAACCATTTAGGGTTTCACTAGGGTTGAAACCCTCTTTGATCTAGCTCAATTTGGTTGATCAGATGAAAATGGTTTTGCTTAGGTGGCATGATCTCACACCTTGATTTCTTTCACAAATCCTTCTAATGGTTCCTCTTTATGCTAAGTATCTAATACTATTCACTATGTGTGGCTAAGATCTTGCCAAGTGTCCAAATAAAACTTCTCTAAGCTAATTTGGACATTCCACACTGTGATTTTGAAAACACTATACTTAGTATGCTTATCGAGGTTACTATTCAATAAAAAAAAAGCATAATAAAATTAGTATTGAAAAATCCTAAATATTCACATTAACCTACAGTAAAAACCGTTTACCAAAACTCAACCCCGAAGTGCTCCTATAAATAAATTCACAGTTTCGAATAGTCGTTTCGTCCGAAATTATGAAAATGAGTTATTGTGCTATAAAATTCTAACTATTCAACTGAGTCTAGTGGTGTAGACTATAACGTATTCTGACACTTCTAGCTACTTCAAACGATTAAAATCGCATTTCTGGCACCATAGTGAATGATAACACTGATTATGTTGACAGACTAAAACCTTTGCGATTAGCCGATTTGTGAAAACTTATGGAGTTTTCACGAGGTTCCTCAAGTCTATAGAAATTCTACCATTAAATTTCTAGCGGGCTGTTACATTAACTTACAGTGAAAATCGTTTACCAAAAATCAACCCCAAAGTACCCCTAAAAAAGATTTCACAGTTTCGAACATGCATTTTGTCCGAAATTATGAAAATGGGTTATTGCACCATAAAATCCTAAATAATCAATTGAGTCTAGTGGCGTAGACCATAACATATTCTGACACTTCTAACTACCTCAAACAATTAAAATCGCATTTCTGGCACCATAGTGAGTGATAACACTGATTATATTGACAAACTAAAAGTTTTGCGATTAGCCAATTCTTGAAAACTTACGGAGTTTTTACGAGGTTCCTGAAGTCTATAGAAATTCTACCATTGAATTTCTAGCGGGTTCTTACATCCTACCCTCCTAAAAAAAGATTTTGTCCTCGAAATCGACGCAAGTACAAACATAAAACAATAGAAGATGTTGCTTACCAAAACTACTGTCCATCACTGGATGTATCATCACTGGTCGTATCTGATGGAGTTGCATTGATGTCCAATGGCATGGCGTGTTGGGGTAAGTAGTAGAACATGTTGTCCTCTTATTCATAGACCACATTGTTGAAATGACATTGGTCGGGGGCTGCACAAACTCTTCATCGCCGTTTTTTGGCTCCTGACCCTCTACTAGCAAACGTCCGTGGTGAGTTGATGACATAAATGATCCTGATGTTGCAGGCTCAATGTTGGCAGCTGCGGCACGCTCTTATGCTGCTCTGCTGGAGTCAGCTCCACCCTGTATTGTCCTCGCTTTGAAGCTATCCCAGTCTAACCACGTAGTTGAGTGAAGCGGCGGGTAACGTTCTTCATGAGGTAACTCCTTCCTCTCGTAGTCCACACTAATCTTATCTATAACGATCACAAAGGTTATTGCCTAAACTTAACAAGTTCTAGACTAACCTTCTAGGATACTAAATCCTTGCTTAAGTGAAATCACTTATTTCCTTAATGCTCAAAGAGTTACTCACCATAGATATATATATATATATACATACCACTAAATTCTGTCATTCCTTAACTTTCTCACTCTAATCAAAATTGTACTAGAACCCTTCCACAAAGTAGGTCAAGTCATACCGGCATACTCTTTAAATCTAAAACTTCAAGTATTCGTGCAATTTGATTTCGAAGAATTTAATCCATACACAACGGAATTTTCTTTCTCTATTTCCTCAGGGAAACCTGTCTGCCTAGGACTAGCTTACTCCTTCATAATTAAAACAAATCATTCCTCCTCCTAGGTGACACCTTGATAAACAATCAGCTATTAACCTAAACTCAAGGCTTTCTCTCTTATGTTTGGCATAGCTCATCTATCCATCATGAGCTGCCTCTTATTTTGACTCTAAATAGAAGGATATGTTCCTAGTGTTCATGTAAATCCTTAAGACTAAGATTTTACTTCTCATGTATTGGTCTCCAATGTAAGGGCAATTTATATCTCCACAAACACAGTGTTTCACAAAAAACCATTTAATGGCGACTGGATAAAACTACTATCATAAATGAATCCTCCTAAGGCCAAAGGTTGTTCCAAATACTTTACTCTTCCGAAAACAAATACCATTGAGTCCTCCAAATCAAAACAACTCCAAATACACAGAAAACAATTCCTCAACCTTTAATACCGTTCCTCGTACTACTGAAAGGCATAATATATCTACACGGTATGAACAATAATACTCCTAATGAGAATTGTTACTCTTATCAACTGGGTAACAATTCAACTTCCGAATGGAACTCTCGTGCAAAACCACAATTACCAACAACAAGGACTCACTTAAATCCAATAGCGTACAAGTTACAAACCTCAATAACTTATAATTACCCAAAATAACAGTAATGCACTAATACCATCAATTGCAATCCAATCAAATTTAACTAAACTTAACAATATAGAGGTCCAAGTAAAATATTAGTGATGACGCCAACTCCTTCAGTTCCTAGGGAGTTAGCATCTGTGTCTCCCTGAGTGACAGCTTACAATCTAATGGGTAAGTGCACTCGCTACTGTTGCTAATGTCTAAGCATGTCAGTTAGTAGGCGTACAGCTTCAACTAATCCTCCATCTATCGGGGGATTCTGATTTTCCTGATTGATGTCTCTCTCAGGGTTCCAAGGTATCCTACCAAGAGTCATGTGTCACTTCTCGAAACACACGAGTGCACTTATAAAAACCACGTACTATCTCTTATACTTCGAGAAATTCAAGCCTCACAAAGACTAAGATTTCAATCCTAATATTTGGTGCATTTCCTAAGAACATATGGATTTATAACCTAGAGACGTATTGCACTGATACCACCCTGTGACGCCCTCAGATTTCCGTTTGGGATCGGACGAACATCCAAAGCGTTGGGACATGCAACACAAGGTTACCTGCCCCCGTTCATGACATATAAGATGTAATGTTCCTAACATGCATCTAACATTATGCAATATTTGTATCGGATAATTTTTTTTTAGCAATACTATGCAACAAACTTATAATATCCCAAATAGTTAAATCATAATCCAATCATACTTAACAAAATAAACATCCACGATTTCAGTACAGTCTCAGAAGACTGTTATCTCAAAAAAATGGGAGGCCAGACTCCATATTTACATTACCAAAATACACTATTGAGGAAGTTCGTCGAGTAACTCTGTATCTCAACTAACGAGGCCAGAATACTGTCCAAAAACTAACTAAGAAGTTGTAAGCTCTNACGATTTCAGTACGAGTCTCAGAAGACTGTTATCTCAAAAACATGGGAGGCCAGACTCCATATTTACATTACCAAAATACACTATTGAGGAAGTTCGTCGAGTAACTCGTGTATCTCAACTAACGAGGCCAGAATACTGTCCAAAAACTAACTAAGAAGCTGTAAGCTTTGCGAAGTGTCTGCGGTGTCTAGTCAACCTCTTTCAGTCTACCAATGTCCGCTCCCTGCTCTGATCGTGACACATCACCTACCATTCGAGGGGAATGATAGTTGGGACTACCACGATGAGATTTGATTACAAATCTCAGTAAGTTAACAGGAAACTCACACACAGGTCAAACATGCATCCATGGAAGTAAAAGTATGAATGCATAATTAAAGTCGTAAGTAAGCATAACATAACTTGACATATAGCATGACATAACTGACATAACCTGAACTGAAACGTAAACTGAACTTGACTTGACATGACATGAACTTCAACTTAAAATATAACATGGGCTAGCAACATAACATGAATGTGAACTTGAAACATAATATGAACTTGAATCATAGCATGAACATGAACATACATAACATAAACATGAACTTGAACTTAACATAAACCTGAGCATGACATGACATAAACGTGAACTTGAGACATAACATGTACGTGAATATAACATGACATGAACGTGAACTTGAAACATAATGTGAACATCAACATAACATAACATGAACGTGAGCTTGAACATAACATAAACATGAGCATAACATGATATGAACATGAACTTGAAACTTAACATGAACATGAACATAACATGCACGTGAACATAACATAAAATAATATGAACTTGATCTGAAACTTATTCTTATCTCATGGGGTTACCATGATTGCTTATTCTTAACTTCTTGACATGAACTTAGAATCTTGTTCAATAGATTTAATTAATAACATGACCATAGGGATGCTACACAGGTCCCCTTGAGCCGTGTGTCCCTACCGATTACAGCATCACAACACAGGTATCTACATCAACTGTGAGTGCGTTAATACATACTCCACAGTTGTTGTGGCCCCACGTATTCTACGCGTCACAATTGCTGTGTCTCATGTAATGTATGCTCCACAGTTGTTGTGGCCTATGAATTGTTTGTGCCACACTTGCTGTGAACACATACAAAATAAAATATGGCTCCATCGGCGTTAGTGCCCAGTGCACTTCGGTGACCAGTTAGTTCGACCCCATTCGCAACCTGTTGACTGTACTTCGTTAACCTAGGGAATTTCACACCTATTTGACACTCCAATGTGACAAAAAAGAATTCCACTAGGATATTACCCCATCCTAGCACTTATGGTTTTGATTGACATGAATAACTTAACATGAAAGTGATCTGAAAATTGACTTAACATAAACTTGATCTGACTTCTTTACTTAACATGACATACTTACAATAGTGAATATTACATGATATGACATACATTTAACATATGACATACTTAACATGGCATACTTATAACATATAGCAATACGTGACAAAATAGATTGTGTAACAGATTAATATTCGTGACAGAATAAATCATGCATAACAGATAAACATGTAATAATGTGGCCTGGCATTGCATATATGAAAACATACATACATAAATTCTAATTCCCTTACATATCATACATACACAGTAAACTGATAGTAAGTTAGAAGCTAACTTAACTCGATCGTCGCTTTCTACGAAAATAAAGCACGAAACACGAGAAACTGTAAGAGGGTATTCTAAAAGTTAGAAATTTAATTACTAACAATTAGAAACATGAAAACAAGCCAACTTAGAGTAAAATTACCATTTTACCCTCTAGATGTCGAAAAATGACCATTTTACCCATAACTTAAAGATTTCACATCCTAATTTCAAAAAATTTCAAAATTTACATTCCTTATGTAAATTTTGTCTTGAACTCAAATATCAACTCAGAAAAATTTTAAACAAATCACAATTATGGAAAACACACTATGGCCAAAAACATCTATAGGCCATTTTTCTTGGCTTTAGTTGTAATTCCTTCCAACTTCAAAACTCATGTTTAAACCAAAATTTTGCAACAAAGATCTTCCTATCCTAAGTTTAAAACTATAATTAAAACATCCATTTAGAAAAAACTAATAATCAACACCAAAATTTTTGTAAAAAGATCCAAACACTTGAATCACAAGTTTTGATCCTAAATCAAAACATCTCTAAGAATTCCAAAAACTCAAATCTTACTTCTAACATATTCATAACATCATCCTAAGATCCACCATGCTTTAAATCATCAAACTAAAATCACCAAAATCACAAAATAACACTTGGAGTTTTTGGTTTTACACTTAGTCCAAAAACAAAAACTTTTTCCTCAACTAGCTTTAATAAATCTCTTTATCAATGGCTTAAGAAAGTGAGATCATCGAAATAAAGCATCACATGGTTTAAAAATGTGTCCTAAGGAATATTCTACCATCAAAATTAAAATCACATGGCTAAAATTCAATAAAACATGGATCTAACAAAAAAACATCAAATCTGAGGCCTAACCAAAATGCTCTTGCATAGAAAAATCATATCTTTGAATCTAGTAGAAAATATTTTCAAAATAATATCCTACCATGAAACCAAGAGACTTAGGATTATCATATAAAAATATCAGAGCCTTTAGAGTAAGATCAAACCTCGAAATATTCAAACTTTCTCCAAATAAAAACTGTTTTCCACTTCCAGTTTTCAAGTTTCTAGATCTAAGGAAATATATCATCAAAAACTTTATTCATGTAACAAAAACTCAATAGAAACTCATAAAAAATATGCTAAAAACACTCCATAAAATTTTCGGACCAAGATATGTCTATTAGCTTTGTCAAAAACTCCAAAACATAACATACTCTCCAGTTTCATGCCCAGAATGACCTTTCCATTGTTAAAAATACTTTTGACCAATAAAATGACCATGTAATGATACGAATAAAATATCTATGGAAACTATACTCAAATAAGAACAACTTTTTTGAAGGATTTATCGTGTGAAAATACTTACAAAGGGTCTAAAAGCTCCATCTAAAAAGACCCAGAAATCTGCCCGAGAGAGCTCTTTTGGGTTTCTCTCTAAAAACGAGGTGAAGAAGTGATGAAAAGGAAGGAAGTGTGTCTTGCACGACTCAAGACTTCTGGAGGGTGAAGATATGGACTTAATGACCCTTGATTGGAGGTAGCTATGTGACATAAAGTGGTGAATAGTGAGGGGAAAAGGACTGCTTGTAGAAGCTGTGAGGTATGGAGGTTGATGAGGTAGATTTCTCCATCACCTCAAGGCACTATTGGAGGCAGCCAAAGGCAGTGAATGGTCTGCCATGTGTGGAAGGAAACTTCTCCAAGAAGCCTTTCCAAGGTGACCAAAATCGTGGGCCTTGATGGGCCTCAACCAAGTGGGCTTCAATTTGGGGTTTGGTTAGATTTTGAGATGCTATCAAGCCCAAAATCAATTTTTATTGGCTTAATAAAATTGTCAAGGTTTAAAATGTTAGATAATGATGTCATAATAAGAATTTGATAAGTTAATAGTATGTGAAAGTGATTTAATCAAGTGATTAAACACAATGCTAGAAATTGGATCAAAAAGGGTTTGAAGGCCAACTTTAGCGTTTGGGGAAACCGTTTAGGGTTTCGGTTTCAACCAAGCTTTTGAGGTTTCAATTAGATTCCAACCATTTAGGGTTTCACTAGGGTTGAAAGCTTCTTTGATCTGGCTCAATTTGGTTGATCAAATGAAAAAAAGTTTTGCTTAGGTGGCATGATTTCACACCTTGATTTCGTTCACAAATCCATCTAATGGTTCCTCTTTGTACCAAGTATCTAATACTATTCACTATGTGTGGCTAAGATCTTGCCAAGTGTCCAAATAAAACTTCTCTAAGCTAATTTGGACATTCCACACTGTGATTTTGAAAACATTGCACTTAATACGCTTATCGAGGTTACTATTCAATCCAAAAAAATACGTAATATACTTAGTACTGAAAAAATCCTAAATATTGATATTAACCTACAGTAAAAATCGTTTACCAAAAATCAATCACAAAGTGCCCCTAAAAAAGATTTCATAGTTTCGAATAGGCATTTCGTCCGAAATTATGAAAATGAGTTATTGCACCATAAAATCCTAAATAATCAATTGAGTCTAGTGGCGCAGACCATGACAAATTCTGACACTTCTAACTACCTCAAATAATTAAAATCGCATTTCTAGCATCATAGTGAGTGATAACACTGATTATGTTGACATAGGAAAACCTTTGCGATTAGCCGATTCGTGAAGACTTACCGAATTTTCACGAGGTTTCTGAAGTCTATAGAAATTCTACCATTGAATTTCTAGTGGGCTGTTACAACTATCCCGTCCGATTCCGTTGTCACTCAGCAACAACCCAGGGGACATCACTCAGTATATTGCGCTCCCGAGTGACCAGAGGAGCTCCACTGAGAGAATACCCCATCTCGGCTTGGGGTCGTGGCACACATGCACCCAAAAATCCATTTAAACATCTGAAAACTCGTTTCCATTTCCAACACATGTATATGCATGCACCATGCAATGCAAATGACATGACACAAAATACCCAACAATCCAAATAATCCAAACATAAATAACTCTATACTCAAATCCATCCGACCCTCGACTCCTCGAACTCAGTCTGGCACAACCAACCAATCACAAATTATTGTTAAAGCAAAAATATATTTAAATCTTAAAGGAAGTTTGAAAAATACTTATAGTACTATAAAATATTTTTCGAAAGATCACGGAGGTGCAAAATGTGATGGCAAAACAACGTAACAGTGCAAAATGCACTGTGGCTGTGGGTCACAAATTACCCACTTTTGAATGGGAACAAATTAAGACTTGGAATTGATAGGGAATGGTTTAGAGGTATTAGTGAAGCTAGTGGAAGTGGTGGTTGGCCATGGGTGGCGGCGAAAATGGCGGTGTAAGTTAGAAAATGACCCAAATGGATTTTAGCTCATGGTGGTTGCTCCAGCGACGGATCGGAGTAGGAAATGAGTGAGTTAGGTTGGCAAGAGGTCGGTGATGAAGTGATGAACAAATGGTGGCCGGAGGTGGTGCGATGGCAGCGAAATGGCTCAAAAGCCATGCGGCTTGCTGGGGCTCAAGGTGGTTAACGGTGGTGCGGGAGGGATTGGAAATTGGGGGGCAGGTGCGCAGGCCGGTGGGGGCGGTGTAGGTCATGGCAACGAACGGTGGCGGATGGGGCAGGATGAAAATTCCAACGAGAAGAGAGAAGAGATATGCTGAGTGGGAGGAGAGAGATTAACTGGAAGAAAAATGGAAAGAAAAAAAAGAAAGAAGGAAATAAAAAGAAAGAGGAAAAAGACAAAAAGGAAAAGAGAGAAAGAAAAGATGGGGAAAAGAAATCTAATCCTCACATCTTGGGTCAAGAAACTGATCCAACGAAAATTATTTTCAAAATAACGAATTAAATAAAATAAGTTAAATAAAATAATTCAAACACAGTGAATAAATAAAATAATAAAATCTAAAAACACAATAATTTTAAAGCCCAAAAATAAACTAATTTAATTTAAAAAGCAATTTAAATACAAAACAATAATCCATATTAAGAAAGCTCCTCAAAATAAATTTCGCAACTAAATAAATCCTACTAAAATTAGATAAATTTAAAACAAAAGAACAAATATTTTAATTAAATTAAAATACTCATTCAATAAAAATATACTAAAATACGGGGTATCACAATTATAAATCAAAACCTTATTACCAAGACAACAACACCAAAGTGAATTCTCNGTTAACGGTGGTGCGGGAGGGATTGGAAATTGGGGGGCAGGTGCGCAGGCCGGTGGGGGCGGTGTAGGTCATGGCGACGAACGGTGGCGGATGGGGCAGGATGAAAATTCCAACGAGAAGAGAGAAGAGATATGCTGAGTGGGAGGAGAGAGATTAACTGGAAGAAAAATGGAAAGAAAAAAAAGAAAGAAGGAAATAAAAAGAAAGAGGAAAAAGACAAAAAGGAAAAGAGAGAAAGAAAAGATGGGGAAAAGAAATCTAATCCTCACATCTTGGGTCAAGAAACTGATCCAACGAAAATTATTTTCAAAATAACGAATTAAATAAAATAAGTTAAATAAAATAATTCAAACACAGTGAATAAATAAAATAATAAAATCTAAAAACACAATAATTTTAAAGCCCAAAAATAAACTAATTTAATTTAAAAAGCAATTTAAATACAAAACAATAATCCATATTAAGAAAGCTCCTCAAAATAAATTTCGCAACTAAATAAATCCTACTAAAATTAGATAAATTTAAAACAAAAGAACAAATATTTTAATTAAATTAAAATACTCATTCAATAAAAATATACTAAAATACGGGGTATCACAATTATAAATCAAAACCTTATTACCAAGACAACAACACCAAAGTGAATTCTCCCAAAGAGGGAAAGAAATCCACTAGTGCCAATGATCAAATACCTTATCATCAAATACAAAAAATGCGCTTTTCATGCTCTTTACTAACAACAATCAGTCATACACTCACACAAACAAACTTCCCAGGGGCCCATTCTCAGAGGTCATTACAAGGGATTCATGAGTCTCCTCGAGGTCCGCCCTCGAATGTATTCACTACATCACATGACAACGAAAAATCAGGGACAAGTCTCACTATTGAATTTTTTGCGATCCTCGTAGACTTTCTCTATAATGGAATTTTATTAAAAATTCTCAAGACCTTATTGTTGGATATAAAATGAACTTTTTACAATCCATTGGAAACCTACCATGAATAAAAGAAAGAGATTAGACTATGAAGAAATAAAGCCAAAAGAGATTGACTGCCATACAAAAAGGGAAAAATAACATAAACCAAGTAGGGCCCAAGTACTCTAAAGAAGGAAGAAACCTCCATAAAAGAATGAACCACTAAAAACGTGGAAAATCTGCCAACTTTACAAGGAAATACTCTCTATTGCTTCTATACAACCATTGTGACTTTTTCTCTCTCCAGAAGGAAAACATCTTCTTCAAACTCCCTTCAACCCTATTTTCTTCAAAGTATCGACAACTATGAAAGGCCATGAGAGACTATAAAATCATCAAATATAGTAGATTTTGCCTCCAAACGACTTGTGGATGTAGGTGTTTTGAACCATATAAATATCTGTGAGTCTCTTTCTTTATTGATATTTTTTATGTTTTATTCATTATTTATTTCATAGATGAGCATCCAAGCATTGTATCAATACTCAAGCCATCATTGTGAGACATTTATATGTTGGGCAAAAAATATCGAACCAAAACAAGCTGAATAGAGGGAAGTTGCAGATGAACCACACGACTAGTTCCAAGTCATTTGTAAGGTTCCCATAGGAGAATGTAAGTTGTACCATTTATAAACATATTCAACTAAAGGATGCATTGACAGATATAAATGGCATATGTTATATGGAAGGCTTGTTAATGCCAATCAATGTTTATTTCTAATGTTGTAGCATGAGACTGTCCCTGACCTAGTAGAGTACTTCTACCGTTTGTCTTGATGGTCAAGGGTGGGGGGAGGATTTGTGAGCTCTATTACATTTTGATTGTGTTTAAATTAGTGTTGTCTTCATATTTGAAATTTTGTGTGGATTGCTATCCATTGCTCTAAAGTTTGAAATCATTAAGTTATCACGTTGACAAATTTGAGCATTATGTGTGTTATGTATATATTTGCATAATCAAATAGTGTGTTCAAGAAATTAGAGAGATCCTTAAAATATCTCCCATGATGTGGCAAAGGAAGTGTTCGGGGAGGTTCTAGGCCGAAGGTTGGGGTATGTAGAGGATTTGGAAAGTTAGTAATTCCTAAACCATTACTGTGCTCCCCATTTGTTTATGAAAGTTTGCACCAAGTTGATTAGTACAAGACTTAAATGGAAATGTACAAAGAGAAGTGTGCATAATTGACAACAAGCATGTTGCAATGGAGAATCAAAGATTATATGAGGAGAGAATGGAGCTTAGGTTCTCAGAAATGGAAACTCATAAAGGAAGTAAATTAAGCAGATGTAATGGATACTTGACTTACATCTGCCCTCAGGATTTGGAAAATTTGATTTTTTATGGGTAAGTTGGTATTATTTTTCTTTATTTATTTTTATAAGAAACATAACTTCCATTGATAAAGAAAGGAAATTAGAAACATTTATCAAGCTAAAGGACTTGAGCAATAAAGTCTGGAATACAATCCTACCACGTACTAATTTCATCTACATACTTCGCATAACAAGCTAATTTATGGGCTGCCATTCCTTCTCTATGAACATAAAAAAAATTACAATCAACAAAGTGTGAAGAAAGTAACATGATCTGTTTATATAGCAGCCCCAATATCGATCCTTCCATAGAATTATGCTGCTGTAGTGCTTCCACTACTAACAAACAATTAGATTCCACTTGAATATGTGAGATGCCCATGCTAGCACATAATTGGAGTCTGCGAAATATTGCACTTAACTCAATAGCTTCAGGCTTCTCAAACTCATTCTCGATCTTGCTAGCAGCCATAAGCACCTTACCTTGATCATCTTTCAGGATACAACCTATACCAGATTTACATAAGTTAGCAAAAATAGCCCCATCAACATTAAGTTTGAGCCAACCTGTTATGGGAGATTTCAAGTGAAAATGCTGCTTCAATTGCACATTTGTCTTTAATCTGACTTCCTTGTAATTTTTGATCAAACTCAAAGCACTTTCAGCAGTCTCTCTTGGATTTAATAAAACCAGGTCATGCACCATTTTATTACGTCTTTACCAAAAGCTCCAAGCCAAACTAAAAAACATGGCTAATTTGTCCCTTTGTAAACCATCACAAATATTGAAAGCTATATCACAGATTTTCAAATTAGCATCAACATTCAAATCTGGTAATAATTCTCTCCACAAACTCTGTAACGTAGAATAGTTTATCAAGGCATGATTGAGATTTTCACAGTGAAAACCACAAAAACAGCATGCACAATCATATAACACCTGTTTTTTCATCAAGTTTTCTATTGTGGGGAGACCTTCCTAGCAAGCATGCCAGAAAAATATTTTAACTTTACTTGGTACTTGCATTTTCCACAACTGCCTCCATAAAATCTTGTTAGACATAGCTATTGAAGATTCTGCAATCAGAGATCCCAGTCTTGCCTTAATAAATTTTTAATAGCTTTTAACACTCAAAGAACCATTTCTCTCGTGAGCTCATATTCTTCTATCATTATCAGTACTTGGGCAGATCACAATTTTTAGTATATCAACCATCACACTTGGATTGAAGAGAGATCTAAGTCTCTGAACATCCCAGCTTCCTGTGTCCTCATCAATTAAAGAGGCCACTACGTCGTCCAAACATAATCTAAGCTAGCAATTCCCTCATAAATTAAATCTTCATGACCTGATATCCACGAATCAGACCATATTTTAACCGAATTGCCATCACCAATTCTCCATCTCCAACCTTCCAACATCCATTTCTTAGCTTCCCAAATGCCCCTCGAAGTGTAAGAAGGAAAATTTCCTAATGCCTCAAAGCTCACATTAGCGAAATATCTAGCCTTAAATAATATGAACAATAGAGAGCTATCA
>QGSO01000745.1:43466-139779 GCA_011037825.1 Carya cathayensis | reverse complement strand
CGAGATATACACGGCTCAGCAGAGTGTGTTTCAAGCGCAGCCTACTGCGTTTTATGGTCATTCAACGGGTCCAAACCGAGGCAAAGGGAGACCGTGGTCTTCCCGTGGACGTGGCTTCTCTCAAGCCACACAGGTGGCACGGTCCACTCCTCAACCCAGTGGGCCCAGTGGGTCAAACTCCCTTCCTACTCAAAATACACGGCCTGACCGTGCCCAAAATAGAGATAATACCCGTATACCCACTTGTCAAATATGTGGGAAGCAAGGCCATACTGCGATTAAGTGTTGGCACCGGTTTGATCATGCTCTCCAACCTGATGATATACCACACGCTTTGGCTGCCCTCACACTTGAAAATAATATTCATGATGCTGAGTGGACAGCTGATACCGGTGCTTCTGCTCACATGACAGGTAATTCAGGTATGCTTTCGAATCTACGTCAATATCTTGGTCATGATGCTGTTCTAATTGGTGATGGTAGTCTCCACACCATAACTCATATTGGTGACACATTTATTCGATCTGGTAATTCTTTTCTTAAATTAAAAGATGTTTTACTTGTTCCCGACTTAGCAAAAAATTTATTATCAATTAGTCAATTAACCTCTGATTATCCTTATAATTGTGACTTTTCTGGTGTTGATTTTTCTATTAAGGAAAGGGCGACCAACCGCACATTACTGACCGGCCGACGAAAGGGTAATTTATATGTGTTGTCCCCACCCCTTGAGGCACACTTCTCAAACCGCTTTCGTACTGTTTCTGAAGAAGTGTGGCATCAACGGTTGGGACATCCTCAAGCTTCCACTCTTCAAGTTTTACATTCTTAAGGTCTTATTTCGGTTATTGGAAAAAATAAAACCAACTCTATTTGTGTGAGTTGTCAATTAGGAAAAATGAGCAAACTGCCCTTCTTACAATCTTCTAATAATGTTTTTCATGTATTTGATAAAATTTACTGTGATTTATGGGGACCCGCTCCTGTTTTATCTGTTGGAAAATTTCAATATTATGCATGTTTTGTTGATGCTTTCACTAAGTATATGTGGTTTACTCCTTTACGAAAGAAATCTGATTTTTTTAATGCCTTTCTCTTATTTGAAAAATTAATTGAAAGACAATTTAATAAAAAAATCAAAGTTTTTCAAACCGATGGCGGTGGTGAATTCACTAACCATCAACTAAACATGCATCTTCAAAACCAAGGCATTATCCATCAATATTCATGCCCTCACACTCCTGAACAAAATGGTTTAGTTGAACGACGTCATCGTACTATTCGTGAACTTGGTATGACTTTACTTTTTCAAAGTGGAGTTCCTAAACGTTTTTGGGTCGAAGCTTTCTCAACTGCTGTCTTTTTAATAAATCGTCTTCCCTCTACTACTTTGGATTTGCAATCTCCTTTTTTTCTACTCTATGGCCATCAACCTGACTATACTTCTCTTCGTATTTTTGGCTCAAAATGCTATCCTTATACTTGGGATACTAAACAAAACAAGTTTGAACCCAAAACTCTCCCTTGTATTTTTATGGGTTATAGTGACAAACATCAAGGTTATAAATGTTATCATCCTATCTCTCGTCGTACTTTTATTTCACGACATGTTGTTTTTGACGAGTCATCTTTTCCTTACAAACAACCTGGAAATCTTCATCTCCCCTCCACTAACGATCAAATTTTATCTACCTTTATTGATTGGCGTTCTACTGACATATTTTCTAATCCTATGGATGCTTCTAGTACTTCTCCTATGCAGGTACCTCTATCACCACCTATTCCCACATTACAAGAAATTGACCCTATCCCCATTCCACCCTTGCCTCTTATTCCCGAGGCGCCTCCCATTCCTACTCCACCAAACCCTCCACCTTTCCCTAATCATCCACCCAGCTCCCCCCCTCCTCCTCACCCCATGGTAACCCGATCTCAAGTTGGGATCCGCAAACCTAATCCTAAGTATGCCCACTATCACTCCCTCATTGAAATTCCCAAGGAACCCAAGACCGTCCGTTCTGCTCTTAACCATCCCGGTTGGACCAACGCAATGAATGAGGAAATTCAGGCTCTTCATACAAACAAAACTTGGACTCTTGTCCCTCATCAACCGCACATGGATGTTATTGGCTGCAAGTGGGTCTTTAAGACAAAAATCAAAGCAGATGGTTCCTTAGATCGACTTAAAGCTCGCCTTGTAGCTAAGGGATTCCATCAAATTGATGGCATTAATTATACTAGACCTTCTCTCCTGTCATCAAACCATGCACTATACGGATTGTCCTCAGCCTTGCTCTTGTTCATAATTGGGATATTCGCCAACTCGATGTCAAGAATGCTTTTCTCCATGGTGATCTTCAAGAAGACGTGTTTATGGAACAACCTCCAGGTTTTATCCATCCAACTCTTACCTCTCATGTGTGCAAATTAAATAAAGCATTATATGGGTTAAAACAAGCACCTCGTGCTTGGTTTGATAAATTTAGTAATTTTTTAATTGCTTATGGTTTTACTTGTAGTTCTGCTGACCCATCCCTTTTTATTTACATTTCACCTCTAAGCACAATTTACTTACTCCTTTATGTCGATGATATAATTCTCACGGGTTCCAACCCCACACACCTTACTACTTTTATTCATGCTCTTGGGCAACAATTTGCAATGAAAGATCTTGGTCCTTTACATTATTTTTTTGGGAGTTCAAGTGACTCGCAATTCAGATGGCTTTACACTATCTCAGGCTAAGTATGCCCTTGAAATTTTAGATCGTGCTCAAATGAAAGATTGTAAACCAATGGGTACACCTATGATGCCCAAAACTAAGGACTTACCAGTGATTTTCTTTTTCCTGATCCGGCTTACTATCGTAGCATTGTTGGAGCCCTTCAATATCTCACTCTTACTCGCCCTGATTTGGCATTTAGTGTTAATTTTGTATCTCAATTTTTGCACTCTCCCACTATGGCTCATTACAAAATGGTAAAGCGTATCCTTCGTTACTTACATGGTACTCTTGATACCAGTCTTCATTTTAGTTCCCATTCTACTCTAAACCTCTGTGCCTTTTCCGATGCAGATTGGGCCGGTTGTCCTCTTACTCGTCGCTCAACTACAGGTTATTGCATTTTCCTCGGCAGTAACTGCATTTCCTGGTCTGCAAAGAAACAAAATACAGTATCCCGATCTAGTTCTGAAGCAGAATATCGCGCAATGGCCAGCACCACTACCGAACTTACTTGGATTTCTTTTCTACTTCGAGATCTTGGTGTTACTCTCCCTTCAGCGCCAATTCTTTTCTGTGACAACCTTAGTGCATTACACATGACCGCCAATCCTGTTTTCCATGCACGTAGCAAACATATTGAAATCGATTATCATTTCGTACGCGAACGTGTTGCTTTAGGTCTCCTCCATACTCGACACATTCCAGCATCTTCACAATTTGCTGATATTTTCACCAAGCCTCTTGGTCGCCCTGCGCTTCACTCTTTACGGACCAAACTTGGCCTTATACTTCGGCTCAGTTTGCGGGGGAATATTGACGATAATCAAGACATTACACCAACGGCTACAAAAGCCTTACATGGAAACTAAGCCAACCTTACAAAGACCCAAGATTGCAGATCACACCAACAGACACAAAGATATATGGAAACAACTCTCAACGGCTACAATACTAAATATGGAAATAGAGAATTATCCTCGTTTATTATTCACTTTGTAAACCTTAGTCTTCGCTTACACATCTCTGTACATTGTCTATATATATGAAATGGCTCTCTAATATGCTCTCACGTTTTGTGAGACATTGTGTCAAACAGTTTGTATTCAACTGTCTTTACAAACCACTTTCAGAAGAAATCATGAGCAGTCAAATATTGCATATTTGCCAAGAAGATCGCCTCAATCTGGATGCCGAGGTGTAGCCATAATGTCTCAAAATTTGTCTTTTGAAATAGTTTTCAGAGTCGATTTCTTCATTGATTTGGTGTTAGGTTTTCTAACTTCATTAATATGATGCATAAGTCTAGGCTCTTTCAACCTTGAGTTCTATTTCACAAGGTGATCTTCGTCGGGCTATTACGTACTTACAGGTGAGAACTGGTTTTTATTTTTCCTGTCGTGTGTTCAAGTATGTAATTATTATCACCTATAAAAAAAAAGTATGTGAATATTATGACTTCATCTCTGTGATCATGCAAAAGAACATTCTTTCTGAAATCGGATGCCATCTCTGTGTCTAAAATAATCTACTCTTGCCAAACTTGTTTGGTCCATACATGTTGATGCTTGCTCCAATGAAGCACCCGCATCCGGTGAGTGGATTATCCTTCAATGCTTTTCTGAAACCTTCAGTTTAAAATATTGGTTTGCCAAAAAAAAATTTCTTGGCAGTGCCAGATATACAGGTGCGATAAATAACCTTTGTGTTTTCAATTTAGTTAGTATTTTCTTCAATGCTCAACATACATTCATTTTGGCAAATCTGTGATAAAATTGGAAAAAACTTATTTGATTGATGATGATGGGTTGACTATTAGGAACTTTCAATATAGGTTTTCCATTTCATTGATCTATGGTCATGTTGAAATTTTACAGAGGATTAAATAGTAGGTCTTCCAGTCAAAATACTGTTATTAATCTGGAGTATCAAAATATTAAATTCTCAAGTGGCTTTGTTTTCCATGGATCTTGGGCCTTTAAATAGCAATTAATAAACGGAGTACTAGATATGCTTTTGTGAGAGATCATGGGCTCTTTTAAGTAGGATTTTCAATGAAAAATGTCAAATAAAAATAGCTCTGACATTGGAGCTTGGATACAAATCTTTGTCTTGTGATTAAGGGCTGTTGGATGTCTATACAGTATAATTATACAATTTCTTGATGTTGAGCGATGTTACTCTTCATCTGAAGTCTTGTCATTCACAACCACAAATGTCGTGTGTCCCATTTCAAGTGGTTTTTTTCTATCAATCGCTTAAATGACACCCATTTGAAATGTGCCATGCCGCCAAGTGTGATTGGGGATGACAGATTAGGATGAAGAATAGCATTTCTCAATTTTTTATTCTGCAGTCTTTGGGCTTTTAAATTTTCCCTCTTCATCCATTTACTTTTTCTGTTCTACTAGCTAGTCCAGACACTGAGTTGGATCATAGTATGTAGATAATGACTTAAGTTTCTAATCTGTCTTGGCATATTTCAGTCAGCTGCGCGATTATTTGGATCATCCATTTCTTCGAAGGATCTGATTAGTGTGTCTGGGGTAAGTTATGATGATGTTTCAAAAGGCTTTGTTTGTCATAACATGCATCAAGACCCATACACAAACGTGCATACACATAGGTGCAAGGGCCATGGATGCAACATGTGTATACATCCATGTGTTTGTCTGATTTAATTGTGGCTTCTTCAGGCTTTTATTGAATAAAACAACCTTTATATCCATGTGGTCAAGTATATAAGAAACTTTTCTCAACATCAAATATTGTTGTGCTTGTGCATGCAAGCTTGTGAAGTTGCAACGAATATGCTGAATTTTTTAGACTGGGTGCAAGATGTTGGAAGTTGCATCCACGAATTTCGCACTTGGTGTTTTCTCTGATTCCAGCATTGTGCCATCAGTTCTATGCTTTATTGATGTGATAGTGGAACTTCATATCATCATTCAAACATTTTCTTGATTTGTTTTGCTGGAACTATAACTTAAACACTTAACAGCAACAGATGATAAATATAAGCACTCTCCATAAATACAAGTAATTTTTCCTCCAGTTTTAGAAGCCCCTCCATGTACTAACTCCTAAGCTCTTTATTATTAGGTCATCCCACAAGAGATTGTCAAGGCATTTCTTGTAACTTGTAAAAGCGGTAACTTTGATGAGGCAAACAAGGAAGTCAATAATATTGTTGCAGAGGGATATCCAGTCTCTCAGATGCTTTACCAGTTTTCAAAATTCTACTTTTGTTCGCGGTTCTTTACCATTTGCAGTTGGTAGATAAAGATTAAATGATTGAATGCTTTTTATCCAGTTACTTGAGGTGGTTGTTGAGATAGATGACATATCAGATGAACAGAAGGCCAGAATTTGCAAGAAATTGACCGAAGCAGATAAGGTTAATTATTTAGATTGAGACTTTTTTCAAGCATCTAAAATAATAATGGAGTTTGATATCATTCTGTTCAAAATGAAATGAATCTTACCATAACTTTGTTGGCTTCCTAATCAAGATGTTGTACATATCATGTAAAATTCAGATGCTATTTTTTTTTTTTTTTTTAATATTTGAGATTGCTTGGAGGTGAGTCATACATTGGCAACATAAGATGCTTTAAAGAATCTTTAAATCATTGTAGAACCTAGGCTTTCTCTCAGTAACGTACTAAGGTTTACCGATTGCCTTTCTCAATTGATTGAACCCACTATTGCCATTTACCTAAAGAAGAATGACCCTAGCCTTAAAATTTTAAACTCTGTTCCTGAATAACGTTGTACAACTGGATGTTTCAGGTATTCTTACTTATCAAGTAGAATTTCTGGTATTCTTGTTTTGGTTTTTTTTTGGAAATTCTAGGGTGCTATTTTCAATGGAATGTTATAAAAGGTAATTGTTTACTTTCCTTCATGAACTTAGGAATTATTCTTTATCCCTGCAATAATGGTATCTACATTGATGGCTAATTTTTAAAGTAGCATTCTACAGTACAGAGACATTGTTTTGCATGGTTCTTACTTCTTTTAATTTTGAATGGACAGTGTCTCGTTGATGGTGCAGACGAGTACCTGCAGCTGCTGGATGTAGCTAGCAATAGAATGCGAGCTCTTTGTAACATGCCGCAAGAATTTTCTTATGAGTGCTAGGTAGTTTGGAACCCTGATTTAGATACAGTTTGTTGTCATATCATGCAGAGACAAGCAAATTCAGCTTTGGATGGATGTTAAATTTATAAAGCAGATCAGTCTTTTTGCAGCCAGATGCTGATATCATTTAGCATTGACACTGCAGATTTTGCTTCAAGAGTCTGGTTGGCAAGTGTCTTTTTTCTTGGCTTCAAGGAGGTTCCTTTCTGAGTAAACCCCACTAGCAAATTTTAGCCTTAGAACTAGTAACAGTTTTTTGTTGGGCATTAAAACGGCTTAAAATGTTTTTCTTTATTAAAAATAAAACCTTCATTTGTTCCAATTTCTTAATCTCTCTCTCTCTCTCTCATCGGGTTTGGGTGCTAGTTGGGAGTTGGACAGGGTATAGTCCACATGCACAACCAAAAAATACGAGGCAATTATTTGTTCTCCACATGAACCAAAAAGAAAATGGACAAGTCGAGAATACAGAGGCCTTTACTAGGGATTTTTGACTAAAATAGGTGTCCTATATGTGATTTTCCATTTGCCAATTGCCATGGACAAAACTCCCACGAGAAAAATAAATAATTTTGATTTTTAAGCTCGAGTCAATTTGCTTAAACATATTAATTTCTTCCCATTCACAAAGAAATATGTATTACTTTATTATAGAGAAAACTTGGGGAGTGGTCCGGCTGCTCCCCCTCATTAAGCAGTCCTCTAATGGTTGTGTGCCACATAGTAGCTTTATAGTGTTTAGTCTAACACTTACATACACTTGATCAGAGACCCATACAGCCCCTCCTCACTCCTTCGTCTTCCATGCCATCCCAACCCAAATGAAATCCCAGCCCACATTCATCATCGACGGTGCTTGACCCAAACGGTGGCAAGGATGGAGCTCGGCCTAGT
Organism: Carya cathayensis; assembly: GCA_011037825.1. Taxonomy (NCBI): domain Eukaryota; kingdom Viridiplantae; phylum Streptophyta; class Magnoliopsida; order Fagales; family Juglandaceae; genus Carya; species Carya cathayensis. The sequence goes on along the minus strand of QGSO01000745.1, from coordinate 132,020 downwards.
TCCACCACCACCATTCTTTTGTCCACCATCTCCGTCGCCCAAAACTTCCATCGCCTGCCATATTTTCTTTGATTTGTCATCAAATGTTGGGGAAAAAAAAACCCAAGCAGTGCTCATCGATATCCATACCCATGGAGGACGATGAGTTTGGATTTCATAGAGAGCACGGGGGTTTTCTGGGTTTTGGTCAGATGGTGGCTGTGCTGGAGTGGGTTATGGTCTGCAATATTTCTTGGTGACTCGCAAGTATTTTTTATTTCTTTTTCAAACCAGTGTTTTACATTTCAAACGTGAAAGTCTACGGATACATTCATGATTTATAAATATGAAAATGAACAACATTACACATACAAGCATCCAAAATCTCAGCCCCTTCTCACCATGAAGAATATCCAAAACTCTCTCAACTCGATCTCGTTGGGTGGAAAGGCTTTTGATGGTCAGTTCACTCCAAGGCTGTGAAGGTCTCACCGGATCATTCAGTCTGGAAGAGATTTCTTTACGTGTTTTGGGGGGGGGGGGGTGCCGAATCGATTTGGGTTATGTAAGTGGGGTGTTGCCGTGGGTTGGGCATGTTATTTGTAGGTTTCCGTCGAAGAAATGGAGGGCCAACGCCAGTGTAAGGGTTCCTTGACAATGCCATGATTCAGTGGAAGCGGATGGACGGCTTCCGAGATTGAGAATGCTCGGCCGAACCCCTTTTCGTTAGCTTCGTTCGAGACCTCACAGATGGTGATGGAGAGGATCATGTCACAGTCGGTAGTGTTGGTGGAGACTGGGGAACCAACGTTGAGGCGTGTGTGGACAAATTGTGGGGTTTTTTGGCTTCTTGGGGGTTGATTCAAACATTGGTTTTAACTGGCATTTCTTTTGTTATGAAACTAATGAAAAGATAGAGAGCAAAAGAGAGAGAGATGTTTAGAGAACTTTGTTTTCTCTTATTTCTTGGGGTCTTACACAAATGAGGACTCCCTCTATTTATAGGGATTTCTTGGTACAAAGGATGGTTAGGATTGTTACACTTGTCATCAATCCAATGGTAAAGAGTACAAAGGAGGTTAGGTGTACCTAAAATCACTATTGGGGGTAGGTGTACCTAAGATTACCATTGATGGCTAAATGTGGTCATACAATACAATTTGAACTTGGTTTCTAACACTCCCCCTTTGGATGACCACATATAAAGAATATGCCTCGTTAAAACCTTGTCAAGGAAAAACCCAGTGGGAAAAAAACCAATGACGAAGGAAAAAGAGTACAATATTCTGTATATCGTCAAGTGCTTTAAGATTGCCTCATTAAAACCTTGCAAAGGAAAACCCAGTGGGATAAAACCTTAGCGAAGGGAAAAGAGTACAATCAGCACAAATCTTCAAGACATTTACTCCCCCTGAAAAGTGCATGATAATAGGTCTTCAAGTCTTCGCATTCCAATCTTCTGCACAAGTTTCTTAAATGTTGCAGTTGGTAATGCTTTAGTGAATAAATCTGCCAGATTATCACTTGACCGTATCTGCTTGACATTAATTTCACCTTTCTCCTGAAGTTCATGAGTATAAAAGAATTTAGGTGAAATGTGTTTGGTTCTATCACCTTTGATATATCCTCCTCTAATTTGAGTAATACAAGCAGCATTATCTTCGTATAAAATTGTTGGACTATCATTAATCACTGGAAGACCACACTTTTCTTGAATATGTTGAATCACTGATCTTAGCCAAACACATTCTCGACTTGCCTCATGAATTGCAATTATCTCTGAGTGATTTGAAGAGGTAGCAGATATTGTTTGCTTGACAGATCTCCATGATATAGCAGAATTTCCATAAGTAAATACATATCCAGTTTGAGATCTACCTCTGTGTGGATCTGAAAGATAACCTGCATCCGCATATCCAACTAATTGTGGACTTGATCCATGTTGATAAAATAATCCCATATCAACTGTACCTCGGAGATATCGAAGGACATGTTTAATGCCATTCCAATGTCTTCGAGTTGGTGCGGAACTATATCTTGCAAGTAAATTAACTGAAAATGCAATATCAGGCCGAGTGCAATTTGCAAGATACATCAGGGCTCCAATTGCACTGAGATAAGGTACTTCAGGACCAAGAATTTCTTCATCATCTTCACAAGGACGAAATGGATCTTTTTGCACATCAAGTGATCGAACAACCATTGGAGTACTCAGAGGATGAGCATTGTCCATGTAAAAGTGCTTCAAGACTTTCTCTGTATAAGTTGACTGATGAATGAGAATTCCATTTTGTAAATGCTCGAGCTGCAGGCCGAGACAAAATTTCGTTTTGCCAAGGTCTTTCATTTCAAATTCATTCTTTAAATATGTAGCGGTTCTTCTTATCTCTTCAGGAGTTCCAACAAGATTTAGATCATCAACATAAACCGCAATAATAACAAATCCAGAGTCTGATTTTTTAATGAAAACACATGGGCATATTGGATTATTCTCAAATCCTTCTTTCAATAAATATTCGCTAAGGCGTTTATACCACATGCGTCCGGATTGTTTTAATCCATATAAGGATCTTTGAAGTTTAATAGAGTACATACTTTTAGATGTACTCAAATTAGAAGCTTCAGGCATTCTATATCCTTCAGGGATTTTCATATATATGTCATGATCCAATGATCCATATAAGTATGCAGTAACCACATCCATTAACTGCATATCTAATCCTTTTGTAACTACCAAACCAATCAAAAATCTGAATGTGATTGCATCCATAACAGGAGAGTATGTTTCCTCATAATTAATCCCTGGTTTCTGCAGGAAACCTTGTGCAACAAGTCGTGCTTTATATCGCACAATTTCATTTTTCTCATTACGCTTACGCATAAATACCCATTTATATCCAACAGGCATTACACCCTTTGGTGTTTGTACAATTGGTCCAAAGACCTCTCGCTTTGCTAGCGAGTTTAATTCAGCTTCAATAGCTGATTTCCATTTTGGCCAGTCATTTCTACGTCGACATTCTTCGACAGTTCTTGGCTCAATTTCTTCATTACTTCTGGTAATGTCAAGGGCCATTTTATATGAAAATATGTTGTCCACAACGGTTTTATTTCTATCCAGAATTTCTCCAGTATTCATGAAATGTATCGAGATCTCGTTATTTTCAGGTACCTGTCCCTCTTCAAGGGAAGACATTTCATTAAATACCTCTTCAGGAGGTTCTTTTTCAGGAGATTTATTCTCTTCAGGAGTATCAATTACTCTTATGGCCTGTGTTGTGGGTATGGACTCTTCAGGAGTACCAAATTCATTTTGTATTTTTCTCTTCCGAGGAATTTTATCCTTTGCACCAATAGGCCGTCCACGCTTCAGGCGTATCTTGGACTCACCTGTTGCTGTTTTGGCAATTTGTCCTTCAGGGACTGCAATCCTTGCTGGAATATTAACAGCAGGAATATATGATTTTACCACACCTTTAGTGTCAGTAAATGCATCCGGTAATTGATTTGCAACACTTTGCAAATGAATAATCTTTTGAACCTCTAGTTGACATTCATTTGTACGAGGATCAAATTGGGAAAGAGCTTTATTTTTCCAAGTAATTTCCTGTCGTGCTTCAGGCACCGACTTCTCATTACCCAATGTTGGGAAAATGGATTCGTCAAAATGACAATCCTCAAAACGTGCCTTAAACATATCCCCTGTAAGAGGCTCAAGGTATCTAATAATAGATGGAGAATCAAACCCAATATATATTCCAAGTCTACGTTGAGGACCCATCTTTGTACGTTGTGGAGGTGCAATTGGAACATATACCGCACATCCAAAAATACGAAGATGAGTAATATTTGGTTGTTGACCAAATGCAAGCTGTAATGGAGAATATTTGTGATATGCTGATGGCCTAACACGAATCAATGATGCTGCATGAAGTATAGCATGTCCCCAGGCAGAAATAGGAAGTTTTGATTTCATAAGTAAAGGTCTAGCGATTAACTGAAGCCTTTTAATTAATGATTCAGCTAAACCATTTTGAGTGTGTGTGTGGGCAACTGGATGTTCAACATCTATGCCTATTGACATGCAATAGTTATCAAAAGCTTGAGATGTAAATTCACCTGCATTATCCAATCGAATAGTTTTAATTGGATAATCAGGAAATTGTGCTCTAAGTTTAATTATTTGGGCAAGAAGTTTAGCAAATGCAATATTTCTAGTGGAAAGAAGACAAACATGTGACCATCGACTTGATGCATCAATTAAAACCATAAAGTATCTGAACGGTCCACTTGATGGTTGAATAGGCCCACATATATCCCCATGAATTCTTTGTAAAAAAGACGGAGATTCAAAAACAATTTTTGAGATAGATGGTTTGATAATCAATTTACCCTGAGAACATGCAGAGCATGGATATTCATTGGGTAAGATAATCCTCTGATTCTTTAGGGGATGCCCATACGAATTATCAAGTATTCGTCTCATCATTATTGCTCCCGGATGTCCAAGGCGATCATGCCAAGTCATAAAGACTTTGGGGTCAATGCACTTCTGGTGCATTACCACATGTGATTCGATTGTTTTCATTTCTGTATAATACAATCCAGATGAGAGGGCAGGCAGTTTTTCTAATACGAGCTTCTGGCTCGAAATTATTTTAGTAATGAGAAGATGCTCTTTATTGTCTTCGTCGGTGGTTTCAATATGACAACCATTACGACGTATATCCTTAAAACTCAATAAATTTCTTCTTGATCGTGAAGAAAATAGAGCATCATCGATGCAAAATTTGGTGCCATTAGGCAACACAATATAAGCTCTTCCGGAGCCTTCAATTAGATTCGATGAACCAGATATGGTATGAACGTAGGCTCTACTCAATGTTATATTTTGAAAATATTTTTTGTCTTTAAGAATTGTGTGAGTTGTAGCACTGTCAGCCAGACATACATCTCTATTATTCATCTCAAGTTCATCAGTAATACTCATGATTCTACAAAATATATAAAACTTTCATTAAAACATTGCAAAATATAAATAAAGAAAATACATTAATCAAAAAGGAACACTTCCATCACCAATCAAGTGATCTATTCTATCACTAGAATTTTCAAAGAAATCAGAAACATCAAGATTTGTAATATCTTCTCTATCTAAAGCATCTGATGATTCAGCAAAATTTGTTTCAAACTTTTTTGTTTTTTCTTTTATAGAAGTTTGATATAAGTCAACCAAATGCTTAGCTGTACGACAGGTACGAGCCCAATGTCCAGTCATACCACATCTATGGCATCCATCTTCATCTTTCTTTAAAGATTTATTTTGAGGACCTTTGCCCTTCTCTGAGTTGAACCACTTCTGGTGGTACGGTGTATATCTTCTATTATCCCTTTTAGTGTGGTCTCTTCTAGGACCTCCACTTCTGTAATCTTTTCTACCACGTCCTCGTCCTCGGTTTCTTTGAAAATATGCACCATTTGCTTCTGGAAATGGTGTAAATCTAGTATCATTCACTTCAGGGAATGATATAGAACCAGTAGGACGTGACTGATGATTTCTTAATAAAAGCTCATTATTTTGCTCAGCTACAAGAAGACAAGATATAAGTTCAGAATATTTTTTGAACTTTCGCTCTCGATACTGCTGCTGCAGGAGCACATTCGAGGCATGAAAAGTGGTATATGTCTTCTCTAACAAGTCATCATCAGTGACTTTTTCACCACATAATTTTAATACTGAGCTAATTTTAAAGAGTGCAGAGTTATACTCACTAACACTCTTGAAATCTTGCAACCTCAGGTGCATCCAATCATGACGAGCTTTTGGGAGGATCACAGTTTTCTGGTGCTCATATCTCTCCCTTAAATCATTCCACAAAATAAGGGGATTTTTCACCGTGAGATACTCAGTTTTTAATTCTTCATGGAGATGGTGCCTAAGGAAAATCATTGCCTTAGCACGGTCCTGCCGGGACCCTTGATTTCCTTCTTTAATTGTATCTCCCAGGTTCATCGCATCTAGATGGATCTCAGCATCAAGGATCCAAGATAAATAATTTTTCCCAGAAATGTCAAGAGCAACGAATTCCAATTTCGTAAGATTTGACATTTTTTGAAGTAGAAGACTACTAGCTTCAAAACCGTCAGAGACTTCGTGCTGATAACGTGTTATGAAACTAATGAAAAGATAGAGAGCAAAAGAGAGAGAGATGTTTAGAGAACTTTGTTTTCTCTTATTTCTTGGGGTCTTACACAAATGAGGACTCCCTCTATTTATAGGGATTTCTTGGTACAAAGGATGGTTAGGATTGTTACACTTGTCATCAATCCAATGGTAAAGAGTACAAAGGAGGTTAGGTGTACCTAAAATCACTATTGGGGGGTAGGTGTACCTAAGATTACCATTGATGGCTAAATGTGGTCATACAATACAATTTGAACTTGGTTTCTAACACATTTCTCTTTTTGTTTCTTTGTTCTGTTTTTTGTATAGGGTATATTGTATTATTGCTTTTACTCGTAATTTGACTGGGTTCCTGTTTTCTCTTTCTATTCTGGTGTTTTTTCCCTGTTGTTTGTTTCCGGGTTATGTTCAATCCGAACAGTGCTTTCATACTTTTATGTTCTGCTTCTGACCCTCAATTTCAGTTTTGTTTTTCTACGTTTACTCTCTTTTCAATTTGTCTATTCCTGGGTTCAATGTCTGGACTAGTAGATGAATTCGACAATGCCATGATTTAGTGCGAAAAAAATGAAGGAGAGATGGGCGACGGAAATAAGGCGGGCCCCAATCGATTTGGGTTTCAGGTTTTGTCTGATTATCCTAATTATCCCCCACCTGTTGATAAGAATATTCCACCCAATCGATCACATATATATATATATATATATATATATATATAAAGAGTTTTATTACGTATAAATAAAGTAGTGTATTAATCTACGTATCAATATTGATTTTTTTATATTTAAAATTTAAATTAATACTATTTTCAATCAAATCAATTTTTTGACTAATCACAATTAATTAATACACATGTTAATATACTATTATTCTTGTAAAAAGATTTTTCCATATATAAAATGAGATTTCTGTTGCAGACACAATCCAACCTGAAAAATGGATCCAAAATAATAACTTCCAGAGTCTTCCGTCTATCGGCACTGCTGATCATTCATTCCACTTTAATTTTTTAGCTAATGCATGCCATAAGCATATAATGCTAATTAAAATAGTATTTTCCAAGACCAGCAATCTTAGCATTAACTTCTTGTCATATCTGCTTAAATTTGTTGACGTGTCATATTTTAAGTGGATGTTTTCACGCGTTAATTATTTTAATGGCAGTTACTTAAAAGAGTTCTTTTACAGTCATGGAAGAAATCATCCGAAAAGGTGTTCTGAACTTTGTATTTCCCTTTTTTTATTTCTTTTTTTTATGTATTTTTTAATCATCATAAACATTTAAAAAAATAAAAAAATCACAATATTATTTAAAAACACTTTCTTAATCACTAACTAAAAAAAAAAAAAAATGGAGACACACATGCGGGACATATATTCATATTTGGTAGAATTAGTATTTCTGTAATTAAAATGTATACTATATAGCACTCGGAAGTATTGCATGTCTTTTATAAATACATACATACATATTTTATACATGACATACATATTGTAATGTTTTAAACTTTTATCGAAATTATTAGTTAATAATACAATCGAAATCTTATGGAAATTATTATAAAGAGAAAAATATTTCTCATTCTCAAAAATACATCACATAATCTTATCAGTCAGTACAAAATAATATAAATGGAAGAAAAGGTGTACAAGTCACGCCATTGGCTCTAATTTGACCAATCCCAGATGGGTTTATTGCCATATAATTTTCTTTATTGCAAATTTGCAAGTGTATTAGATGGCAAAAGAGCAGAATCTTTGGTTGTCTCTATAACGCTCCTTTTTATCATATCGACAGGATTTGATACATCCCATTTTGTTATAAAATAAATATTGACTTGCTTTTATAAACTAAACTTACTTCTTCCATACTAATATGATCGGATTACACAAAGAACTATCCAATCTAGGTTTAGATAACAAAATTATTTTCAATTAATTATAGAGTAATGCTATCTACTATTTCTTTAATTATCATCATTTCACAATTTTATGATGTGTCATTTGATGATCGGAAGTTATTTATTATATTTTATTAACTTGTAAATTAATAATTTGATGTCTCGAGAATGATAATAAAATGGATGATAAATATAATTTTTCTTATATAAAATAGTAAATAAGCATACATATTATATATATAATATAATAGTAGAATTGTATGAGACAGACAGTGATTTTAAGTGCAAACTAAGGACAAGAATGCTTAGATCGACAACAAACACCACAACAAATTTAATTTTTAGAGATAGAAATTTTTTAAGAACGATGCCATGGATTTCACCAATGTTTTGAAGAAAAAAATGCATTTGGAAGCTAGAAAGAGATGGTTATAAGGAGAATTCTCTTCCTTTTTAAAACTCAATGATGATATATATACATATAATGATATATATACATATAATATTGATGGCGATTAAAGGGTAGAATTGTGGTGGGATCAGGTCTTGTAGCCGTGACAGAGGAGATGGGTTTTACTGCTCATGCACAAAGAAATTGCCAACGGATGGTCTCAACTAAGAGCATTGGCAATGGCCTAGCCATTTGCCAATGCAAGTCTAAGTTAAACATAAAAATGAAATAAAACAACTGCATTGGCCTCGCTATAACTCTGAAAGGTTGAGATTTATATACAGTAAATGTTAAGTCCTCGCCAGACTTGGCGAGGTACTGTTACGGAGCTATCTAATATTTTATATTATTTTTCTTTCGGTTAAGTTCACTTGTTTAATCTCTATCTTCGTCCCCAAACCGTTCCCTCGGCACTTCCTCTTTCTCTTCAAGTTTTTTTCCAGAAATCATTTTTCCAGAAATTGTTTCTCCCTCCCGAAACGGCATTCCCTTCTTCGACCCAAGCTTCTCCCGTCTCTCCGTCGTCTATGTCGTCCAAACTGTCCCGAAGTGTTTTCGTTTTCAGTAATTGGTCAACCTCAAAACAGAGTGCTTTCGTTTTTATTTTCGTTCTCCCGTCTCCCGTCTCTTCGTTTTCATTTTCTTCTGGCGCAGCTGACCTCCGTCCAGCCGCCCAGCTCCGTCGCACATCAATGCTTTCGTTTTCAGTTTTGGAGAACCTCGCCTGTCATTCACCGAGATTACCTCTGTTTTTAGGAAATAAAAACAGGGCTGCCAACCGGAGCCTCGCTTACACCGCTGCACCTCCACATCGCCTCAGAAGATTCCGCCGAGTACTGCACGTCAGTAGCACTAACGGCCGCGTCTCACAGTGAGGTTCTTCCCCTCAACGCCGTGCTCACTGTTTTCCTCCGTTCATCTCCGTTCTCTCTCTGATGATCACTCTATCTCTCTCTCAGTCACGGGTCCAATGAAGATCGACGGCGTTTTCATCAGCAGCACTAACGGCCGCGTCTTACGCCGCTGCAGCTCCGTCGCATGCCTCTCATGCAAGTCTCTGTTTTCATTTTTGTTTTATAGTAATTCATGCAACCGGTCGAGTGTTTTGTGTTTGTGTATTTAAAAGTGTTATTTAAATATATAAATATTATATTATTATTTTGACTTCAAAATGGCCAGTTCAATGTGATCAGATTAGCTAAAAGTTTTAATTCTTGCTAAAATTTGTATTTCTAGCCAAAATTTAGACTAGGCCATTGCCAATGCTCTAATGGTCAACCGATGGTCAACCGCCTTGCATTGTATAAATTTTTCCACTGTTTGTTTGGCCATAATGAAACACAGTGCCTACAACAAAGCAAGAGAGCAGCAAAATTACCTTGTGAAATTTTCTAGATAACAAAAATTCTAAAACTAGATATACAAATTAAGATAAAGTATTAGCCATTAGGGTCTTTTAGCCTTCACCGAGTTAATTCCTAGATTTTTTACTTAAAAAATATTTTTTTAAAAATAGATTACTTGCAGTTTGCCGTTTGATCCATCGATCATTATTCCACCAGATTTCTTTTCCAGACACAAACTTACGGTATCTTTTCCTTTAGCTTTAGGCAGCTGGCATAGAAAAAAATTAATCCTATAAAGGTGTTTGGGGAAGGGCCGTTTGAATAATAAAAATATTTTATTTTATTTTATCTTATTTTATTATTATAATTTTTTAAAATTTTTATATAAAATATAATAAATAATTTAATTTTTTAAAATTTTAAAATAATAATAATATTAAAAAATAATATTTTAATAATATTTTATTTAACTTTCATTTAAAATGATTCCATCTCATTATCCAAACCCATAATCATGATCCAGGCAATCTTATTGGTGTTACAATACTCTGTGGGGAGAGATGGCCTTCAACTTCAGTCTTCAGAGAGATGTGGCTCCATCACTCCGGAATCGTGTGGCTCCATCATTCCGGCATCGTGTAAGAAAAGTCCCTCTGGGTTCACCATTTCTGTACAAGGGTCGCGGTGGCAAGTGGTCCAAGTCTATCACCGAAAGTGGGTCATACACATCGAGCAGATCACTGCGAGAAGGTGAATGGGTCCACTGTCAAAGTCGGAATCAATCCATCCAAGGTGGTAATCACCAAGCTCGGCCTCGACAAGGACCGTAAGTCCCTCCTCGATGGTGATTAATTCAATATATCAAGGAACATTTTTCTAGAGACTATTGATACCCATCGACCCAGCTCATCGTCTCTTCCGTCCAGCATTGTTCTTTGCTTGGTGGTTTGTCGACAAGGGTAAGAAATTAAAGAAAGGATTTTTATTTTTTCTCTTTTCATTTTGTCTCTCCTTTTCTAGATATTTGTTAGAACATAAAGGATGAATACGACATGTCATTTTGTATATAGTCTTTCTACAGCATTGTTGTTTACATGTTATATTTATTTTCATTCTTTTATTCACTAATTTACAAGCTGTATAGGATAAACTAGGAATCTTTCTGGTAGTTTGTTATGCCTTACTTTCGTGTATATAGGCTACGGCCTGGTGCCTTGAGTACTACAGTGAGAATATTCAGAATTGATTTTGCTCTCCATTGTTGCTCTGTTTTTAAGCTTTCCTTACATGGTATCGAGAGCCACTGAGCAGCAACACTAATGGTTGATTCTGAAATTGTCACCCCACCCAATTCTCCCATCCCTAACCCTCATTCACCCATTACCACAAACACCTTATCTCCATACCTAAACTTACACGAATCCTACCAACCCAGTTTCGATTAGATCACGGCGACTAGTCCAGCAATTACTCTCGTTGCTGATCTACTCACTACAGATAACTATCCAACCTGTCCCGTGCCATGCGCCGGGCTCTTCAAGCCAAGAACAAGCTAGGATTCATCTCTGAGCTCTCTCCTCAAACCCATCACTCCAAATGACCCTTTGTTAGACCTTTGGGATCGTTGCAATGACATGGTTGTTCATGGATCCAAAACTCTATCAGTCCCTCCCTAAAGTCCAGTGTTATTTTCGTTGATGATGCATATGAGATATGGCTGGATCTTCAAGAGAGGTTTTCTCACCAAAATGGACCACGTATCTTCCAACTCAAGAAGGCTTTAGCCTCTCTTTCTCAAGAAGGTGACTCGGTAAGTATTTACTATGAAATCTTAAAACTCTTTGGGATGAGCTTGCAATTTATGATCCCATCCTGTTTGTACTTGCACTGTGAAGACACTTTTTGATAGGTCCCAACGGGACTGTGTTCTTCAATTTCTAATGGGTTTGAATGATTCTTATTCACCCATTAGAGACCAGATTATGCTTATAGACCCTCTTCCCCCTGTTTCGAAAGTTTTTGCTCTTGTTCAACAACAAGAGCAACACCATCAAATAACTTCCCATTCACCCTCATCTGAAACCATCGCCCTTGCTATAAACAAACCATACAACCCCACCAAATTCCTCTCCAAAAACCAATCCAAAAAGGACCGTCCCTATTGCACCCATTGCAAAATTTCAGGCCATACTATGGAGAATTGTTTTAAGCTTGGGAATGCTGAACCACCACTTTGCACACACTATAATATGACTGGTCACAGTGTTGACAAATGTTACAAGCTCAATGGCTATCCACCGGGTCACAAGTTCCACAACAAGCAACCCCATGTTTCACATGCTAACCAATCCAGCCTATCCATGGCTAATGACTCTAAGGGTGTTGGTGATGACAAGGCGGCACTGACAAAGCTCCAGTATTAGCGACTACTATCCTTACTCCAACCTCAGAATTCTATCTCGGCTACTGTCCTGCATTCCATTTCTTCTACACGATCTTCTCACCAACCAATCTCATCCTCACAAATGTCTGGTAAATTTTCTTGCTGATTCCACACACACACATCACTCATTACACACACAATCCACCTGGATAATCGACACAGGAGCTACAGACCATATGGTCTGTAGCCCCTCTCTATTTTCTGCAATTACCTCATCTGTTGTTACTCTGTTAAGCTCCCCAATGGAAGTTTAGCTCCTGTGTCTCATGTTGGTATCATTCACTTAACCAACTCCATTACTCTTAGAGAAGTCTTTTGTGTACCTTCATTCAATTTTAATTTGATTTCTGTACCTAAATTGACCAAATCTAATGCCTGCTGTTTTCTTTTCTTTTCTTCTTACTGTTTTATTCAGGACCTACATTCTTGGACAACGATTGGGAAGGGTGACCTTCGGCATGGTTTGTATCACCTACAATGTCACGAAGTTTCCCCCTCAGCTCTTACACATTTTCTTTCCCTTCATTTACAAACAAATACCATTACTACACCCTCTGCTTCTGTTGCACAGAACCACACTCAACACAACCTATGGCATTCCCGCCTAGGTCACTTATCTCCTACTAGATTCAAGTTAATTTCTGATCCTCATGTAAAGCCTCATGGCTCTTTGATTAATGCAAACTTTTGCACTTTGTGTCCTTTAGCCCAGTTCAACAGATTACCATTTCCACATAGTCGATACTTCTTCCTCTCGGATTTTTGAGATTATTCATTGTGATATTTGGGGTCCTTCCCCAATTGTTGCACATGATGGTTCTAAGTACTTCTTGACTATTGTGGATGATTTCTCACGATCTACATGGCTATATTTACTTCAAACCAAAGCTGCCACCCGCCACTGCATTGAATCTTTTCATCAATTAGTTGCAACACAATTTGACTTGAAAATTAAAATCTTAAGAAGTGATAATGGTGTTGAATTTCAAATGAAAGAATTCTTTGATAAAAATGGAATAATCCACCAAAGAAGTTGTGTGGAAACCCCTCAACAAAATGGTATTGTTGAGAGGAAACACCAACATTTGCATAAATGTCACTAGAGCCCTTTTAATTCAGTCTGGAGTGCCTAAAAAATTTCTGGAACCATGCTGTTCTTACAGCAACTTACATTATAAATAGACTTCCCACACCAATTTTACATAATAAAACCCTTATGAGCTTCTTTTTAATCAAAAACCAAGTTATGCTCATATGCGAATTTTTGACTCTTTATGTTTTGCTGCTGCTATTTCACAAGGTAGAAACAAATTTCAACCAAGAGGGCGCAGCTGTGTTTTTATGGGTTATCCTTTTAGTATTAAAGGATACAAACTTTTAGATATTCAAACCAACACCATCTTCATTTCAAGGGATGTTAATTTTCATGAACTGTGTTTCCTTTTCAAAAACATACTACCAACACACCCATCTTCTCATAATTCACCTTTACCTATTTTTTTTTCTAATCTTCAAACTGATTCCCCCCCCCTCACCTTCTCCTACCATTCAAACAGATTTTCTTTCCCACCCTCTTAACTCCACCACCTGCCTCATCTTCCAATTTTGATCTAGCAAAAACAACTCTAATACTCCTCCACCTTCCCTAACTCTGACCCAATCCTTCTAATTTACCTATCCTCTTCCATTCTCCTCAACAGACCACTTTACACCCACGCTCAGAAGATCTTCTAGGGTCCGAACTGACTCCTCAATATCTTAAGGATTTTCTTGTCAACATGCTGCATATCACCCTTCCACACAATCTGGTTCCAAGGATGTTCCTTTTCAATGGTAAGCCTTTCTCCTTAGTTAATTGTTTGTCATATCATCAATTCACACCTGCCTTTCAAGCTTTTACCACTTCTCTTTCTTGCAAATAGCCCAGTTCTTATAAACAAGCCTAAGGATCCTGCTTGGTGTAGGCTATAGAGGCTAAATTGAAGCTTTGGAAAATAACCACACTTGGACACTCACTGATTTACCTAAAGGAAAATCTGCCATTGACTGTAAGTATGTGTACAAGGTAAAATTCATTAAGATGGTACTTTGAAAGATTGAAGGCTAGGTTAGTAGCCAAAGGCTACACACAAAGAGAAGGATAGACTATGTTGACACATTTTCCCCTTAGCCAAACTTGTGTCTGTCAGATTTTGCTTAGCATTGCTGCTATTAAGGGCTGGTTCTTGCATCATTTTGATATCAGTAATGCTTTCTTAAATGGTGAACTAAGGAGGAGATTTACATGAAAAAACCACCCGGCTACAACAAGGGTACTCCTCACCAAGTTTGTAAACTGCTTAAGAGCATTTATGGCCTTAAGCAAGCATCAAGGCAATGGAATTACAAGTTGACCTCTTCTCTTCTTGACTTTGGATTTAAACAATCCAAATCTGATTACACTTTATTCACCAAGCATGAAGCAGATTCCTATATTGCTATTCTAGTTTATGTTGATGATATCTTGGTTGCTAGCAATTCAAATGAATCCATTAGCACTCTTAGAACTTTTCTCAATCTTAAGTTCAAAGTAAGAGACCTTGGCTGCCTAAGATACTTTTTAGGCTTAGAAGTGGCTAGATCTTCAAAAGGGATTCATTTTTGTCAAAGAAAATATGTTCTGGACATTCTATCAGATTCGGGTATGTTGGGTTGTAAGCCCCTTAAAATTCCTTTGGATCAAAATTTCAAGATTAGCAAAGAAGATGGCAATCTCATACTGATCCTAGCATATTTAGAAGGCTTATTGGTCGATTGTTGTACCTAACAATAACTCGGCCTGACATATGTTTTGTTGTCCAAGTTTTAAGTCAGTTTATGGATTGTCCCAGTGATACTCATTTGGCTGCTGCTTATAGAATTTTGAGATATTTAAAAGCTGCCCCTGGTCAAGGAATACTACTCTCATCCTCATCTCAGCTTCAACTCGCGCCTATTGTGACTCTGATTGGGCCTCTTGTCCAGATTCTAGGAGATCCACTACCGGGTATTGTATTTTTCTGGGGGATTCTCTAGTTTCTTGGAAATCCAAGAAACAAACTGTGGTATCTCGGTTTCAGCTGAAGCCGAGTATAGATCGATGGCTGCCACATGCTCGGAGTTGACTTGGTTACGTTATCTTCTCACAGATCTTGGATTTTATCATCCTCAGGCTGCATTTCTTTATTGTGACAATCAAGTCACGCTTCACATTGACTGCCAATCCTGGTTTTCCATGAGAGGACCAAGCACATTGAACTTGATTGTCACTTGATACGGAATAAAATCCAAGATGAGAGTATCACCACTGCCTATGTTACTTCTCAAACACAATTGGCTGATCTCCTCACCAAAGCCTTGCCATCTCACATCATGAAGACACACTTATCCAAGATGGGAATAGTTAATGTCTATTCTCTATCTTGCGGGGGGGTGTTAGAACATAAAGGATGAATACGACATGTCATTTTGTATATAGTCTCTCTACAGCATTGTCGTTTACATGTTATATTTATTTTCATTCTTTTATTCACTAATTTACAGCTGTATAGGATAAACTAGGAATCTTTCTGGTAGTTTGTTGTGCCTTACTTTCATGTATATAGGCTACGGCCTGGTGCCTTTGAGTACTACAGTGAGAATATTCAGAATTGATTTTGCTCTCCATTGTTGCTCTGTTTTTAAGCTTTCCTTACAATATTATTTTTGTATTTAATGGATATTTGAGTTTGTGTTTGTTTTTTGATCTGTGCTTTGTGTGGTTTTTGGTTGATTTGTGAGTGTCTCTGATCGGTGTTAAAGGTGAGCAATTCTTGCGTTCGTTTAAAAGGTGGGTGGGTGTTCCTTTTTTTGCTTGTCCAGTACTACGTATGTAAGTATATACGTCCAAAAAGGAGTGAGCCTATCGAAAAGATGCTCGAAAAGGAACTGTTGAGAGGGTTCAAGGAAGGGAATTGAGCGCAAAAGAGACTCTAAAGTGAATCAATCTTCGTTTAATCCTTTTTTTAATTTCCTAGCTGTTCTCTTTTGCTTTGCTATTTAAGCTCCAAGTGCTGTACATGATCGAAGTGGAATATTTCCAATTTCTGTGGGGTTTTTGGTTGATCTGTGATTTTTGTTCATTATTTATTTATGGGTTTTTTGTGTTTTGTTTTGGTTTTGTGGGGGTTTTGATTGGGTTGATTTAGATGTGTTCTGAATAAGTTGATAGCTTTATTCTTTTACCTCCTTATGTTATTTTCCTTTTCTTCTACCGTGGATTGATCACCGGTTCACATAATTAAAAAGACATTCCTAAGAAGCAGATTTAGAGAGCTTGTGTTAGTTTTGTTTATTCGGAAATATTTGTCTATGACTGCGTAAATATCGCTATGTCTAGTTACTAATTAATTGAGCAAGTGTAAATATTGCTATCATTATTACCTTCAAGGTTACTATTGTTGTTTTCTTGTATTTTAATATCACCATTCTCTATGCAAGAAGATCTACTCACCATTTCTTAATAAAAATGAATGTGTAAATATTTGGTCAAAGAACTTCATCTCTAATCCCAATCCTGTTGCTAAATGAGTCATTCCTGCAACAACAGTCTGATTTTGGTTGACTATTGAAAAGGTCACAAGTGACATTGACACTTCATCCAAAATTATATTTGCATTGCAATTGCTATTGTTACTCACCCACACAGCTTGCATTTCAGATTGTGCAAAATCTTGATTTGCCTAATGTCGGCTTGTTGAACAATGCAACTTCCTTACTTATAAAAAAAAAATCCCACCAGCCAATTTTAATTATGGAAATTGAACTAGTTCAAATCTTGTGGCAGTCAAACTGATGTTTTGTTAGGATACTGTGTATCTTTTATGGTATTATGAGTTAAAAGCCACATCCCAAGGAATGCGATAAATTGGAGTGTTTTTGCTTCCAATGCCTTGATTTTAGTTTAAAATAAATATAAAAACATGCTTGCATGTAGAGGTCATATCTGTACTTAATTGATGATGTTCAGTTTCATTTCGCATGCTTTTGTTTCTTCTAATTGATGATGGGCGAAGGGGAAGATGGAAGGCCACCCATGCCTTCGACATCGATTTCGCCGAATTAGGTATGATACACATTGTTAGTTGAAAATGTTATTAATGTTTTATATTGCAGCATTAAGTTAATGCATTTTTTACACTTTGTTATAGGAATGAATGATGGCTTTGTGTCCATCATGAATGTAGATAACGAGTGCAGAGTCAGGAATGCGTTCTGGGCTAATGCGTGTATCCCCAAGTGATGACCATGTGAATGCATTCTTGCACCATTTGGAGGACTTTGATGTCTTTGTTTTAATTTTTCAATTTTGTATATCTTCAAGAAATGCTGTGCATGCCCCATGGGACCTAGTGCAAGTCAATGGTTGAGTTTGTGCAAAAATTGGTTTAGATGAATTAGTGTAACAAATGGGTAAATGGGTATTTGTAAATAGTTGAATGGGATATAAAAATTATTTTTGTTGCGACTTACTAGAGGCCCAGAGGGAGTATGGAAACCATTCTAAAATGGTTGAATGAGGTATGAAATTGTTTTTGTTGTGACTTACTAGAGCCGGTATGGAAATGATTGTAAATATGGTTTAATTGATCATTTATGCAAGTTGATCAATCTGAAGTTATGGTTATGAAGGAGCCTTGAAGGGTGTTACTTTTTTTTTCCACTAAGATTATGGTTTGGTTGTAGTTAATTTTTTTTTAGTTGAGAATTTTATGCTTTTAGTTGAGGAATTCGTTTTCCACTAAGATTACAGCTATGATTTTTTTCAGTTGAGGAATTATGTTTTTTCATATATAAAAGCCCTGCAATTTAATGGATGCTGCTAAGGTTCAATTTAATTGGAATGGTTCAATTCAACGAGAAATTGAAATGAAGACTAAGCTTCAAGATTGCATTGAACAGTTTAAAGAAAAAGATATATTTTGCGATTTGGGACATGGAAACTCTGATTGAGGATCTAAAATCCAAGGTTGCAAAAGCCAAAAATAAGACCGAGATTGCAGAGGAGCTATGCATTTTGCTATTTGAAACTAACATAGATATTAATAATGAAATGTCCTTTGAAATATCCATAAGCACATAGTTTTATGGCATTCCCGCACTTTAAGCATTTTCAATTAAAAGTTATTGGCAAACACAGCTAAAAGACTCCGTACATGCAAACCTTAGCATGCTCATGTGTGCAAGAGTATATACAACTTAGAAGAAACTATATTACATTACAATGTTTCATGCCCATCTCAAAAATGAGAGCTACGTACTCAAAATAGATTTGATTACATTTGAAACTATCCCCATACATTCTATAGCCTGATCCAACCAAAAATATTACAAGAGAAGCGCCAATGCTTTGTGGAAACGCTTTTGTCCTATGCATATCATCCCCCTGAAAAACACAAATGTGAAGAACTACCAACAAATATCTTACCATGAATCTAAAATTAGGAGAAAATTTTGATTTTCTGTCTTTGAATGTGAAAACAAAAACCTTGTTATTAAATTGCAGATAATACTAGGCAACTAAACCATGAAGCTAAAAATATACATGACAACATGTCAAATGAAACAAAAAGAGTTCACTAATAGGTACCCATGACAAAAGTGAAAAGTCTCATACAAGCAACAGATGAATGCAAGAAGCAAAAAAAAAAAAAAAAACCATAATAATAGTAGAGGAAAAGGTCCCTTAGATAATCAATTTCAAAGTTATCGTCCTCCAAAATGGACATGCCAGTCTTATAGCATTTTGCCAACAAACAGAGTAGAAGAAACTTTGGATGCAAAGTAGTCAAATGTTGTCCATACTGCAGAAACCATATGAAAAAATACATTATAGTCCAATATGTAGTGGGATATAAGTAATTTTTCTGGGTTTTATAAGTAGGTATGAATAATTGCTTATATACGATTGTTATATTTTAAGAAAAAGTGATTCTATTTATTCACAAAACCAACCATAAAGAGACAAAGAGATGGACCTAAAAAGTTCAATAGCCAGTAAAAGAACTCCTTAAAAATTTTTTAAGTCTCATAAATAAAGAAAAAAAAAAGATGAGGGTCTTTAAATAAAATAAATCAATATAATTTTTGGTCAAAAGCACTTTCTTTTATGATTAGGAAGGTTCATTGCTCTTGAAAAGAATTCTCTTTTAGGATTAGGGAGTTCAATGCATTCTTTCATCTTGAAAGCATAGCAACCAAAACTAGTCCCAGCGCAGCTCCATCACAGAGCAAAATGAAGTGGTCCCAGCTCAGACTCACGCAAGGGTCCTCAGCATCTCCACTCAGAAGATTACTCTAGAATATCTGTGTAATTCTATAGTGAAAATATTCTTTGTATTAAGGATTTGTAATTCGGTTGTAACGGCCTCACAGCTAGGCTAAAGTATCAGTGCACACCATCTGCTCGACACAATGTCTGAGCACAATAGGGTATTGATTTCCTATAAATAGCACACTGTATATCCAACTTTGATATGAATGAAATATAGAATTCATCATTCCTTCACATCTTCTGTGTATGAAGTTCAAATTTCACTTTTTCTTTGTTATATGCTTCACTTCAATTCAGGGCGAGGCCTTTCAAGCCAGCTTATTCCCCCAAAGGCATGAGCTGATGAAATGGATGACAATTCTTCTTCAAATGCAAAGAGCTTTATTCTATTATAGGAAAATCCCAAAGATCTCAAACACACAAAGGCAAAGAAATATTTGCAAACAACCCAATTATTTCTACAAACTTCGAAGATCTTTTAGCTCTACTTAAAGGCTAGCATCGTAAACGTAGATGATAATTCAACAAAAACATAAAGATAAGAAAAAATTGCAAGAAGTAGTTAAAATAGATTTATCACCTTGACAGGACTGCCGGGGCTTGGTCTAAAACTTGTAACCCAAATGAAATGGCAAAATGGGTGTGACTAAGTGAGTATCGACTTGAACGAAAGAAGGATTTTTTACGCTTCGAGGCACAGATTGGGACTTAAGGGCTCAGAAGAGTAACGGTGAGAAAGATTGGGACTAAAGGGAGGTGAGGGAGATGGGGTCTTCATTAAGGATGAAAAATAGCTTTTCTAGGGTTTCAAGGGTGGGGGGCCTCGGGGTGATGGATGAGGGAAGAGTACGATAGGGGGTTGAGGGAGAAGAAAGGGGTGCTGGCGTCGGAGAAGAGATGGGTTGAGGGAGAAGGCTTCGGCACTGGGGGTTCGGGACTGAAGGGGGTTTGGTGTCGGGGTGAGAAAAAAGTTGAGATGGGCATCGGGGTGAGAAAGAAGCTTCGAGTGAGAGGGAGGAGGAGTTGAAATAATGAGAGGTATGGGGGAGAAGAATAAGAATGAAGGTACCCAGTCGAGAGGTCTTCGAGTGACAGGTCTAAAGAGGGAGATTGAAGCAGGAGAATGAAGCTCGGGTTTCAATTTCTCAATTTCAATAAATCATGATGTGTGCTCCGAACCAATTGGCGTAGCGTGCAGAAAAGAAAATTGGAGGCTAGGTAGACTTTTTGTTGGAGCAAATAACAAACTTCCTATGCCTGTNGGAGACCCAATGTTTCTGTTTTTCCATCTGCAGCCACTTTCCACGTAGCAAAGGTTTGGTCAAGTCCACTTCTACACGAACCCTCATGCACCTTCCCCATGCCCTTCCTTCCGAGTCAGCCTCCACACGGAGCACATGACCAATCGATGAGGCAAACTTCCTTCCAAAATCTGCATTCATAACCGCCAATGGTAGTCCATATAGTTGAACCCAAAAAGGTTCAAACAAAAATTGCACCGCATTGAGAGGGATGGATTCGTCCAATTCTTGGAGGGCGACTAGATTCTTGTCAAAGAACCAGGGATGCCCACTCAGGAATCGTTCCTTATCCGCTAGGAACTGGAACTCTATCAAGAACCGATGGTCACCCAAGTCTTTGAACTTCACCCAACCCTCTAGTCTCCATATTTTTGACATTGTCATTCGGAAAGCTTCGTTATTAAATCCCTTCTCAGACAACACACCACCTACAATGCAGAACTTTCCACGTAAAACCCCTTCCTTCGCTTCATCAGGAGATACCAAGAATACTGTGTTTTCCTCACTTGACAGAGTGAGGTTCTCCCATCTCCTTGCTAGCTCCTCTTCCTCCATACTCGTACCTCAGCCACCGCAACTCTTACCAGAAGAGACTACCACCCTTGCACAGGCAAGGGTACTACGAACCTCACTCTTTCTCTAGAGAGAAAAGAGAAGGACAACGATATATGGCACTTCCTATAAAGGTGTTTGGGTAAAAGCATGAAGATAAAAATATTTCATCCCATTTTATTTTATTTTATTATTATAATTTTTTTAAATTTTTATATAAAATATAATAAATAATTTAATTTTTAAAAATTTTAAAATAATAATAATAATAATAAATAATATTTTAAAAATATTTTATTTAACTTTCATCTAAAATGATCTCAGCTCATTATCCAAACTCATAACCATGATCCAAGCAATCTTATTGGTGTTACAATATTCTTTGGGGAGAGATGGCCTTCAACTTCAGTCTTCGGAGAGAAGGAAATTTGTTATTTGCTCCAACAAAAAGTCTACCTAGCCTCCGATTTTCTTTTCTGCACGCTACACTCCTGACGTGGCCAACTGATTTGGAGCACACGTCATGGTTTATTGAAATTGAGAAATTGAAACCCAAGCTTCATTCTCCCGCTTCAGTCTCCCTATTCAGACCTCTCACTCGAAGACCTCTCGACCTCATTCGACGAAGACCTCTCGACTGGGTACCTTCATTCTCATTCTTCTCCCCCATACCTCTCATTATTTCAACTCCTCCTCCCTCTCACTCGAAGCTTCTTTCTCACCCCGATGCCCATCTCAACTTTTTTCTCACCCCGACACCAAACCCCCTTCAGTCTCGAACCCCCAGTGCCGAAGCGTTCTCCCTCAACCCATCTCTTCTCCAATGCTAGCACCCCTTTCTTCTCTCTCAACCCCCCATCGTACTCTTCCCTCATCCATCACCCCGAGGCCCCTCACCCTTGAAACCCTAGAAAAGCTATTTTTTATCCTCAACGAAGACCCCATCTCCCTCACCTCCCTTTAGTCCCAATCTTTCTCACCGTCACTCTCCCGAGCCCTTGAGTCCCAATCTGTGCCTCGAAGCCTAAAAAATCATTCTTTCGTTCAAGCCGATACTCACTTAGTCACACCCATTTCGCCATTTCATTTGGGTTACAAGTTTTAGACCAAGCCCCGACAGTCCTAACAAGGTGATAAATCTATTTTAACTGCTTCTTGCAATTTTTTCTTATCTTTATGTTTTTGTTGAATTATCATCTACGTTTGCGATGCTGGCCTTTAAGTAGAGCTAAAAGATCTTTGAAGTTTGTAGAAATAATTGGGTTGTTTGCAAATATTTCTTTGCCTTTGTGTGTTTGAGATCTTTGGGATTTTCCTATAATAAAATAAAGCTCTTTGCATTTGAAGAAGAATTGTCATCCATTTCATCAGCTCATGCCTTTGGGGGAATAAGCTGGCTTGAAAGGCCTCGCCCTGAATTGAAGTGAAGCATATAACAAAGAAAAAGTGAAATTTGAACTTCATACACAGAAGATGTGAAGGAATGATGAATTCTATATTTCATTCATATCAAAGTTGGATATACAGTGTGCTATTTATAGGAAATCAATACCCTATTTTGCTCAAACATTGTGTCAAGTAGATGGTGTGCACTGATACTTTAGCCTAGCTGTGAGGCCGTTACAACCGAATTACAAATCCTTAATACAAAAAATATTTTCACTATAGAATTACACAGATATTCTAGAGGAATCTTCTGAGTGGAGATGCTGAGGACCCTTGCGTGAGTCTGAGCTGGGACCACTTTCATTTGTGCTCTGTGATGGAGCTGCGCTGGCACTAGTTTTGGTTGCTATGCTTTCAAGATGAAAGAATGCATTGAACATCCCTAATCCTAAAAGAGAAGTTCTTTTCAAGAGCAATGAACATGCCTAATCATAAAAAAAAAAAAGTGCTTTTGACCAGAAATTGATTGATTGATTTATTTTCATTTAAAGGACCCTCATCTTTTTTATTTTTTTTCTTTATTTATGAGACTAAAGAAATTTTTATAGGAGTTCTTTTGACTGGCTATTGAACTTTTTGAGGTCCATCTCTTTGTCTCTTTATGGTTGGTTTTGTGAATAAATAGAATCAACTTTTTCTTAAAATATAACAATCGGTATATAAGCAATTATTCATACCCTACTTATAAAACCCAGAAAAATTACTTATATCCCACTACATATTGGACTGTAATGTATTTTTTCATATGGTTTCCGCAGTATGGACAACATTTGACTACTTTGCATCCAGAGTTTCTTCTACTCTATTTGTTGGCAAAATGCTATAAGACTGGCATGTCCATTTTGGAGGACGATAGCTTTGAAATTGATTAGCTAAGGGACCTTTTCCTCTACTGTTATTATGGGTTTTTTTTTTTTTTTCTTTTTTTTTTTTTTTTTTTTGCTTCTTGCATTCATTTGTTGCTTATATGAGACTTTTCACTTTTGTCATGGGTACCTATTAGTGAACTCTTTTTGTTTCATTTGACATGTTGTCATGTAAATTTTTAGCTTCATGGTTTAGTTGCCTCGTATTATCTGCAATTTAATAACAAGGTTTTTGTTTTCACATTCAAAGACACAAAATCAAAATTTTCTCCTAATTTTAGATTCATGGTAAGATACTTTGTTGGTAGTTTTTCACATTTGTTTTTGTTTCAGGGGGATGATATGCATAGGACAAAAGCGTTTCCACAAAGCATTGGCGCTTCTCTTGTAATAGTTTTTGGTTGGATCAGGCTATAGAATGTATGGGGATAGTTTCAAATGTAATCAAATCTATTTTGAGTACGTAGCTCTCATTTTTGAGATGGGCATGAAACATTGTAATGTAATATAGTTTCTTCTAAGTTGTATATAATCTTGCACACATGAGCATGCTAAGGTTTGCATGTACGGAGTCTTTTAGCTGTGTTTGCCAATAACTTTTAATTGAAAATGGCTTAAAGTGCGGGAATGCCATAAAACTGATGTGCTTATGGATATTTCAAAGGACATTTCATTATTAATATCTATGTTAGT
Organism: Carya cathayensis; assembly: GCA_011037825.1. Taxonomy (NCBI): domain Eukaryota; kingdom Viridiplantae; phylum Streptophyta; class Magnoliopsida; order Fagales; family Juglandaceae; genus Carya; species Carya cathayensis. The sequence continues at coordinate 107,528 of QGSO01000745.1, read as the reverse complement.
TTCAAATAGCAAAATGCATAGCTCCTCTGCAATCTCGGTCTTATTTTTGGCTTTTGCAACCTTGGATTTTAGATCCTCAATCAGAGTTTCCATGTCCCAAATCGCAAAATATATCTTTTTCTTTAAACTGTTCAATGCAATCTTGAAGCTTAGTCTTCATTTCAATTTCTCGTTGAATTGAACCATTCCAATTAAATTGAACCTTAGCAGCATCCATTAAATTGCAGGGCTTTTATATATGAAAAAAATAACTTCCTCAACTGAAAAAAATCATAGCTTGTAATCTTAGTGGAAAACGAATTCCTCAACTAAAAGCATAAAATTCTCAACTAAAAAAAAGATTAACTACAACCATAACCATAATCTTAGTGGAAAAAAAAAGTAACACCCTTCAAGGCTCCTTCATAACCATAACCATTGATCAACTTGCATAAATGATCAATTAAACCATATTTACAATCATTTCCATACCGGCTCTAGTAAGTCACAACAAAAACAATTTCTATACCTCATTCAACCATTTTAGAATGGTTTCCATACTCCCTCTGGGCCTCTAGTAAGTCGCAACAAAAATAATTTTTATATCCCATTCAACTATTTACAAATACCCATTTACCCATTTGTTACACTAATTCATCTAAACCAATTTTTGCACAAACTCAACCATTGACTTGCACTAGGTCCCATGGGGCATGCATGGCATTTCTTGTAGATATGCAAAATTGAAAAATTAAAACAAAGACATCAAAGTCCTCCAAATGGTGTAAGAATGCAGTCGCATGGTCATCACTTGGGGATACACGCGTTAGCCCAGAACGCATTCCTTGACTCTGCACTTGTCATCCACATTCATGATAGACACAAAGCCATCATTCATTCCTATAACAAAGTGTAAAAAATGCATTCACTTAATGCTGCAATATAAAACATTAATAACATTTTCAAACTAACAATGTGTATCATACCTAATTCGGCGAAATCGATATCGAAGGCATCGGTGGCCTTCCATCTTCCCCTTTGCCTATCATGAAGTAGAAGAAACAAAAGCATGCGAAATGAAACCGAACATCATCAATTAAGTACAGATATGATCTCTACATGCAAGCATGTTTTTATATTTATTTTAAACTAAAATCAAGGCATTGGAATCAAAAGCATTCCAATTTATCGCATTCTTTGGGATGTGGCTTTTAACTCATAACTACCATAAAAGATACACAGTATCCTAACAAAACATCAGTTTGACTGCCACAAGATTTGAACTAGTTCAATTTCCATAATTAAAATTGGTTGGTGGGATTTTTTTTTTATAAGTAAGGAAGTTGCATTGTTCAACAAGCCGACATTAGTCAAATCAAGATTTTGCACAATCTGAAATGCAAGCTTGTGTGGGTGAGTAACAATAGCAATTGCAATGCAAATATAATTTTGGATGAAGTGTCCAATGTCACTTGTGAGCTTTTCAAGAGTCAGCCAAAATCAGACTGTTGTTGCAGGAATGACTCATTTAGCAACAGAATTGGGATTAGAGATGAAGTTCTTTGACCAAATATTTACACATTCATTTTTATTAAGAAATGGTGAGTAGATCTTCTTGCATAGAGAATGGTGATATTAAAATACAAGAAAACAACAATAGTAACCTTGAAGGTAATAATGATAGCAATATTTACACTTGCTCAATTAATTAGTAACTAGACATAGCGATATTTATGCAGTCATAGACAAATATTTTCGAATAAACAAAACTAACACAAGCTCTCTAAATCTGCTTCTTAGGAATGTCTTTTTAATTATGTGAACCGGTGATCAATCCACGGTAGAAGAAAAGGAAAATAACATAAGGAGGTAAAATAATAAAGCTATCAACTTATTCAGAACACATCTAAATCAACACAATCAAAACCCCCACAAAACCAAAACAAAACACAAAAAGCCCATAAATAAATAATGAACAAAAATCACAGATCAACCAAAAACCCCACAGAAATTGGAAATATTCCACTTCGATCATGTACAGCACTTGGAGCTTAAATAGCAAAGCAAAAGAGAACAACTAGGAAATTAAAAAAAGGATTGAAACGAAGATTGATTCACTTTAGAGTCTCTTTTGCGCTCAATTCCCTTCCTTGAACCCTCTCAACAGTTCCTTTTCGAGCATCTTTTCGATAGGCTCACTCCTTTTTGGACGTATATACTTACATACGTAGTACTGGACAAGCAAAAAAAGGAACACCCACCCACCTTTTAAACGAACGCAAGAATTGCTCACCTTTAACACCGATCAGAGACACTCACAAATCAACCAAAAACCACACAAAGCACAGATCAAAAAACAAACACAAACTCAAATATCCATTAAATACAAAAATAATATTGTAAGGAAAGCTTAAAAACAGAGCAACAATGGAGAGCAAAATCAATTCTGAATATTCTCACTGTAGTACTCAAAGGCACCAGGCCGTAGCCTATATACATGAAAGTAAGGCACAACAAACTACCAGAAAGATTCCTAGTTTATCCTATACAGCTGGAAATTAGTGAATAAAAGAATGAAAATAAATATAACATGTAAACGACAATGCTGTAGAGAGACTATATACAAAATGACATGTCGTATTCATCCTTTATGTTCTAACACCCCCCCCCCCATCTTGGATAAGTGTGTCTTTATGATGTGAGATGGCAAGGCTTTGGTGAGGAGATCATCCAATTGTGTTTGAGAAGTAACATAGGCAGTGATGATACTCTCATCTTGGATTTTATCCTGTATCAAGTGATAATCAAGTTCAATGTGCTTGGTCCTCTCATGAAAAACCGGATTGGCAGCAATGTGAAGCGCGACTTGATTGTCACAATAAAGAAATGCAGCCTGAGGATGATAAAATCCAAGATCTGTGAGAAGATAACGTAACCAAGTCAACTCCGAGCATGTGGCAGCCATCGATCTATACTCGGCTTCAGCTGAAAACCGAGATACCACAGTTTGTTTCTTGGATTTCCAAGAAACTAGAGAATCCCCCAGAAAAATACAATACCTGGTAGTGGATCTCCTAGAATCTGGACAAGAGGCCCAATCAGAGTCACAATAGGCGCGAAGTTGAAGCTGAGATGAGGATGAGAGTAGTATTCCTTGACCAGGGGCAGCTTTTAAATATCTCAAAATTCTATAAGCAGAAGCCAAATGAGTATCACTGGGACAATCCATAAACTGACTAAAAACTTGGACAACAAAACATATGTCAGGCCGAGTTGTTGTTAGGTACAACAATCGAGCAATAAGCCTTCTAAATATGCTAGGATCAGTCATGAGATTTCCATCTTCTTTGCTAATCTTGAAATTTTGATCCAAAGGAATTTTAAGGAGCTTACAACCCAACATACCCGAATCTGATAGAATGTCTAGAACATATTTTCTTTGACAAAAATGAATCCCTTTTGAAGATCTAGCCACTTCTAAGCCTAAAAAGTATCTTAGGCAGCCAAGGTCTCTTACTTTGAACTTAAGATTGAGAAAATTTTTAAGAGTGCTAATGGATTCATTTGAATTGCTAGCAACCAAGATATCATCAACATAAACTAGAATAGCAATATAGGAATCTGCTTCATGCTTGGTGAATAAAGTGTAATCAGATTTGGATTGTTTAAATCCAAAGTCAAGAAGAGAAGAGGTCAACTTGTAATTCCATTGCCTTGATGCTTGCTTAAGGCCATAAATGCACTTAAGCAGTTTACAAACTTGGTGAGGAGTACCCTTGTTGTAGCCAGGTGGTTTTTTCATGTAAATCTCCTCCTTAAGTTCACCATTTAAGAAAGCATTACTGATATCAAAATGATGCAAGAACCAGCCCTTAATAGCAGCAATGCTAAGCAAAAGTCTGACAGACACAAGTTTGGCTATAGGGGAAAATGTGTCAACATAGTCTATCCTTTCTCTTTGTGTGTAGCCTTTGGCTACTAACCTAGCCTTCAATCTTTCTAAAGTACCATCTTAATGGAATTTTACCTTGTACACATACTTACAGTCAATGGCAGATTTTCCTTTAGGTAAATCAGTGAGTGTCCAAGTGTGGTTATTTTCCAAAGCTTCAATTTCAGCCTCTATAGCCTTACACCAAGCAGGATCCTTAATGGCTTGTTTATAGGAACTGGGCTCAGTTTGCAGAGAAAGATAAGTGGTAAAAGCTTGAAAGGCAGGTGTGAATTGATGATATGACAAACAATTAACTAAGGAGAAATGCTTACCATTAGAAACAGGAACATCCTTGGAACCAGATTGTGTGGAAGGGTGATATGCAGCATGTTGACAATAAAATCCTTAAGATATTGAGGAGCAGTTCGGACCGAAAAGATCTTCTGAGCGTGGGTGTAACAGTGGTCTGTGGAGGAGCAGTGGAAGAGGATGGTAAATTAGAAGGGTTGAGGTCAAAGTTAGGGAAGGTGGTAGGAGCATTAGAGTGTGTGTTTGCTAGATCAAAATTGGAAGTTGAGGCAGGTGGTGGAGTTAAGGGTTGGGAAGAAAATCTGTTTGAATGGTAGGAGAAGGTGGGGGGGAATCAGTTTGAAGATTAGAAAAAAAAAATAGGTAAAGGTGAATTATGAGAAGATGGGTGTTGGTAGTATGTTTTTGAAAAGGAAACACAGGTTCATGAAAATTAACATCCCTTGAAATGAAGATGGTGTTGGTTTGAATATCTAAAAGTTTGTATCCTTTAATACTAAAAGGATAACCCATAAAAACACAGCTGCGCCCTCTTGGTTGAAATTTGTTTCTACCTTGTGAAATAGCAGCAGCAAAACATAAAGAGTCAAAAATTCGCATATGAGCATAACTTGGTTTTTGATTAAAAAGAAGCTCATAAGGGGTTTTATTATGTAAAATTGGTGTGGGAAGTCTATTTATAATGTAAGTTGCTGTAAGAACAGCATGGTTCCAGAAATTTTTAGGCACTCCAAACTGAATTAAAAGGGCTCTAGTGACATTTATCAAATGTTGGTGTTTCCTCTCAACAATACCATTTTGTTAAGGGGTTTCCACACAACTTCTTTGGTGGATTATTCCATTTTTATCAAAGAATTCTTTCATTTGAAATTCAACACCATTATTACTTCTTAAGATTTTAATTTTCAAGTCAAATTGTGCTGCAACTAATTGATGAAAAGATTCAATGCAGTGGCGGGTGGCAGCTTTGGTTTGAAGTAAATATAGCCATGTAGATCGTGAGAAATCATCCACAATAGTCAAGAAGTACTTAGAACCATCATGTCAACAATTGGGGAAGGACCGCAAATATCACAATGAATAATCTCAAAAATTCGAGAGGAAGAAGTATGACTATGTGGAAATGGTAATCTGTTAAACTGGGCTAAACGACACAAAGTGCAAAAGTTTGCATTAATCAAAGAGCTATGAGGCTTTACATGAGGATCAGAAATTAACTTGAATCTAGTAAGAGATAAGTGACCTAGGCGGGAATGCCATAGGTTGTGTTGAGTGTGGTTCTGTGCAACAGAAGCAGAGGGTGTAGTAATGGTATTTGTTTGTAAATGAAGGGAAAGAAAATGTGTAAGAGCTGAGGGGGAAACTTCGTGACATTGTAGGTGATACAAACCATGCCGAAGGTCACCCTTCCCAATCGTTGTCCAAGAATGTAGGTCCTGAATAAAACAATAAGAAGAAAAGAAAAGAAAACAGCAGGCAATAGATTTGGTCAATTTAGGTACAGAAATCAAATTAAAATTGAATGAAGGTACACAAAAGACTTCTCTAAGAGTAATGGAGTTGGTTAAGTGAATGATACCAACATGAAACACAGGAGCTAAACTTCCATTGGGGAGCTTAACAGAGTAAACAACAGATGAGGTAATTGCAGAAAATAGAGAGGGGCTACAGACCATATGGTCTGTAGCTCTTGTGTCGATTATCCAGGTGAATTATGTGTGTAATGAGTGATGTGTGTGTGTGGAACAGCAAGAAAATTTACCAGACATTTGTGAGGATGAGACTGGTTGGTGAGAAGATCATGTAGAAGAAATGGAATGCTGGACAGTAGCCGAGATAGAATTCTGAGGTTGGAGTAAGGATAGTAGTCGCTAATACTGGAGCTTTGTCAGTGCCGCCTTGTCATCACCAACACCCTTAGAGTCATTAGCCATGGATAGGCTGGATTGGTTAGCATGTGAAACATGGGGTTGCTTGTTGTGGAACTTGTGACCCGGTGGATAGCCATTGAGCTTGTAACATTTGTCAACACTGTGACCAATCATATTATAGTGTGTGCAAAGTGGTGGTTCAGCATTCCCAAGCTTAAAACAATTCTCTATAGTATGGCCTGAAATTTTGCAATGGGTGCAATAGGGACGATCCTTTTTGGATTGGTTTTTGGAGAGGAATTTGGTGGGGTTGTATGGTTTGTTTATAGCAAGGGCGATGGTTTCAGATGAGGGTGAATGGGAGGTTATTTGATGGTGTTGCTCTTGTTGTTGAACAAGAGCAAAAACTTTCGAAACAGGGGGAAGAGGGTCTATAAGCATAATCTGGTCTCTAATGGGTGAATAAGAATAATTCAAACCCATTAGAAATTGAAGAACACTGTCCCGTTGGGACCTATCAAAAAGTGTCTTCACAGTGCCGCAAGTACAAACAGGGATGGGATCATAAATTGCAAGCTCATCCCAAAGAGTTTTAAGATTTTCATAGTAAATACTTACCGAGTCACCTTCTTGAGAAAGAGAGGCTAAAGCCTTCTTGAGTTGGAAGATACGTGGTCCATTTTGGTGAGAAAACCTCTCTTGAAGATCCAGCCATATCTCATATGCATCATCAACGAAAATAACACTGGACTTTAAGGAGGGACTGATAGAGTTTTGGATCCATGACACAACCATGTCATTGCAACGATCCCAAAGGTCTAACAAAGGGTCATTTGGAGTTATGGGTTTTGGGAGAGAGCCAGAGATGAATCCTAGCTTGTTCTTGGCTCGGAGAGCCCGGCGCATGGCACGGGACCAGGTTGGATAGTTATATGTAGTGAGTAGATCAGCAACGAGAGTAATTGCTGGACTATCGCCGTGATCTAATCGAAACGGGTTGGTAGGATCGTGTAAGTTTAGGTATGGAGATAAGGTGTTTGTGATAATGGGTGAATGAGAGGGTTAGGGATGGGTGAATTGGGTGGGGTGACAATGTCAGAATCAACCATTAGTGTTGCTGCTCAGTGGCTCTCGATACCATGTAAGGAAAGCTTAAAAACAGAGCAACAATGGAGAGCAAAATTAATTCTGAATATTCTCACTGTAGTACTCGAAGGCACCAGGCCGTAGCCTATATACACGAAAGTAAGGCATAACAAACTACCAGAAAGATTCCTAGTTTATCCTATACAGTTGTAAATTAGTGAATAAAAGAATGAAAATAAATATAACATGTAAACAACAATGCTGTAGAAAGACTATATACAAAATGACATGTCGTATTCATCCTTTATGTTCTAACAAATATGCTAGAAAAGGAGAGACAAAATGAAAAGAGAAAAAATAAAAATCCTTTCTTTAATTTCTTACTCTTGTCGACAAACCACCAAGCAAAGAACAATGCTGGACAGAAGAGACGATGAGCTGGGCGATGGGTATCAATAGTCTTAGAAAAATGTTCCTTGATATATTGAATTAATCGACCATCGAGGAGGGACTTACGGTCCTTGTCGAGGCCGAGCTTGGTGATTACCACCTTGGATGGATTGATTCCGACTTTGACAGTGGACCCATTCACCTTCTCGCAGGTGATCTGCTCGATGTGTATGACCCACTTTCGGTGATAGACTTGGACCAACTTGCCACCGCGACCCTTGTACAGAAATGGTGAACCCAGAGGGCTTTTCTTACACGATGCCGGAATGATGGAGCCACACGATTCCGGAGTGATGGAGCCACATGGTTCCAGAGTGATTTTTCAACAACGGTGCGGGCAAAGGTTCAGGTTGGCGAAAGGAAACGAGCACCGAGGGGGGAGGGGAGGGAAGAGAACTCGGGGGAGAGAATGCGGGGGAATGCAGAAATGAATAACGCGTGAGGGTGGGGGGGGGGGGGATTGAAAGCCACCTTTTGAACAAAACGCACGCATTTTCACTATTAAAAAAAAAAACCACATAGGCAGAGTGGAGAGGTTGCGTGAACAGTAAGTATCTGTATAGAAGAACTCTTTTATTAATATATACTCACTTGCCTTAAAAAATAGGAATTAGATGATAAGAGAGAAAAAAATGTGAAGCCGATGAGAAGCTCGGCCCAATAACTGTCTCTTGAGCAGCCCAATAAGTATAAACTTCTTTTTCCCCTTGGTGGCCCAAAAGCCTTCTCCCTTCCTCTAGCCTGCTTCTTCTCTCTCAGACCTCAACCAAAGTGGGGAAAAGAAAGCCCTATATAGAAGGCAGGGAAAAAATTTACAGAAGGAAATGAAAATGGTGCCAGTATTGCAAAGCTCTCAGCAATGGGTCGAAATATAGTACGAAACCTCTCTACTGCGTTCCATATTTTCTTTATTTTAATGGGTTTTATTGTCTCTATCATTTACCTAAATTTGGAGTGTTTATGTGTGCACGCATTTGAAAATTGTTCAGTCGACCAAAACAAGTGAAAGATGTAGCACACTAGGAGGAGGTGGTTCGGGTCCTTACAAACACCCTCCAGACTAGCAATGTAGCAAGCTCTTTACACTCTGCAAAAATTATTCAATTTCAAAAAATCCATTTCTCAATATTCTTTTTGCCTTGTTTTGTAGTGCTCACGTATGCTCTTCTACAGCCCACTTGGCATAGGCAAGACCACCACTGCGCTTGCCATCGCTCACCAGCTCTTTGGGTTACAAGTTACAACTCCACCTATTGCTTATAAATCTTTAATTTGTTTTAATTGAAGTATTGGTTTTCCTTTGGGCATTATTACAAGCCTATAGCCCGCGCAATGTGCTGACCGGCCATTATTTATGTTAAATTTTATAATTCTAAAATCTCTAAAATAGTTTATTATACATAATTACTACCACAACTATTAAAAAAATGTATATCAAATATATATAAAATAGAGCATACATATATAAAAGAGTTCACTTTACCAATAAATATTTTTTGGTTAATTTATATTATTAAAAATGTAATATATATATATATCTATATATGATGTTCAACTTAAAATAATGTAAAATAGATACAATTAGTATAAGACACGATTGTATATTTATATTTTATATTTATAAAAATTATATTTTATAATATTATATCAATCTACTATTTTTTATGGATTTTTCTCTTCTTGGATGTCGCTTGAGATTTATGACCCTCTTCCTCTTTATTTGAGCTGATATCGAGATCAATGTCTACATTAGTTTCCTGAAATAAAATTAATATCGTTAATAAATGTCTATATATAAAAAAAAATTTAATCATTATATTTCAAGTCAAGTATGGTATAGTAGTGTATGATCAACACCCCTAACGAATTGATTGAACAATGAGAATCAATACAATTATAAATATAAAATCTGATAGAAAATATGATTAAATATCAAATCGTGTAATTTATTGTTACATTTTTAATTAGCTTTGATTCTATAAAATTGGGATTAAATATTCGCTAAATTGTGTAGTTTCCCAGTCTATATTTTAAGTTGTACTCATCAAGTCGTAGTAGGAAGATGTATTCTTTGCCAACATTTTGCTATAAATCATTTGAGAAACCATCATCATTCTAGTCCTACACAAATACTAATATATATGTTATAATAATGGTATATCTAATATTTTGTGTACTTATTATACTTTTTATACCAATATTCAGTTAATAAATATTATATTTATTATTTTGTTACTTGGTCTTGTTTTTTTGTAAGTTCTTTTGCAATTTTATATAAGATTTTCTCAGCCTTTTTATCAAATAGCACCGACGACACCGACCTTGAAACATCAACCCACTCCATATTTATCTGATACCTAAATACCGAAACACTTGGTAAATAAACTACACATTTAATTAAAATATAAATAGTTATGTGCATGTATGTGCAAATGAATATATACATGGAATTTGTTTTGTAAAATTACCTTTGTACAATAAATTTTGGTTTTGCCTTACATTGTTCACACCAGGAAGATCAAATGAATTTAACTTTTGTTTTGCATATAAGGCATGAACTATAATACCATCAACACACATAATTGCTTCACTTCTTGTATAATCCATTATCATTCGTCTTCTACGTCGCACAATTATGGCATCATTTATACTTTCAATACTTTGTTCATCATCACCATGTATTCTTGCTCTACTCATTTTATCATTAATAAGAGTTCGTCCTCTACTACGTGCTAGTCTAGCATTTTCCATTTTTAATTTTTTTTTAAAAATAAAAATGATCACAAAGTAAAAAAATGAACATAAATGCATTAGATAAATATCAATAGTTTAACTTAACATAAGCAAATTAATTAAATCATGAATAAATGCATGAGAATGGTTACCATGAAATCAATGATTTGAAAAAAAAAAAATAACAAACTAACTAAAGATCAGAAGTAAACATAAATGCATAAGATAAAGATCAATCATTTAACTTAATATGTGCAAATTAATTAAATTACAAATAAATGCACCAGAACAATCACCATGAAACAAATGATTTGAGATAAAGAAAAAATTAACTAAAGATTAGAAGTAAACATAAATATATCAGATAAAAATCATTAGTTTAACTTAATATAAGTTTTTTAATCAAATAAAAAATAAACTGAATAGAAAAACTGAGCTCATCTCCTAGCAGTAAATAAAACCATTAGCCATTATTATTAATTACATTTTAACATATATATTAGATAAGAAAATTACCGAGTATGTATCATGATTACTTCATTAGCATTTAATATATTACTTGGTATTCTTTCTTTCTTTCATTTTTTTTTAATAACTACTTAGAGCTACTCGTGTTAAGATGATATATTATTATGTAGACACCCGTGTACTTAGATCTACTTATTAATATATCGATGACCAATTGAAGTTGATTATGCTTATAGCTGACCAAATATATTTTCACGTACACTTTTGAGTTATGTTATAATTTTTGTTCCATAACGAAATTTTATATATGATTTGGCCCCCAGATATAAAAATCCTAGATTCGTTCTTGATTGCAAAAAGACTGAAGTATTTTGGATACTCCTAAACTATCAGATAATGTATAAAGTGACTAATTCCTAAAAACTGTTTTCAACTTACATATGTTCTTCCAACTTTAGCTTTCAAGGCTTAGGGGAAAATAATAATAAAAAAAGCTAAGAAAAAACTTTAGCTTTCAAGACCTATACAAAAAATTTTGCTCTTTCTAATTAAATGTATCTATTGTATTGACCGTTTTTGTACTTGGGCTTGAAATTCTCTGATAAATAAAATTGTTTATTTATCAAATAAAAAAAATGATTCTTACTTGTAAGCTTTGGACAACTAGAAATAAGGAGATTCTTTCTTCTTGGGATGACGAATGAAGGAAGCTTTTTAAGTCATTTGCGCATTAAGGGGAGTGGAGCCGATGAGATTTATCAAATGGTAATGAAGCTTGCCACTCTGTCTATTAGGTGGAAGCCGACTCTGGGCATTCAACGTGTTGTTTCCAATCATATTTTTCTTTTTCTCCTACTGATAAGGTTCCCCTTACTCCAAAGACTGGAGTCACTGTCTTGAATGTTTTCTAGTAAGTGCGCATTAGCCATCGTGACTTTCAAGCTTCATCAGTCACCGTGAACAATCGCTTTAGTAGGCGGACCAGTATCTCGACTGGCCAGTATAGCAGATTAGGATTCCACCACCCTTATCTGTAGCTCTATTCAAAAGGCAAAAGCCCCCTTGCTTGCAGGTCAGGAAAAGACTTTCACCTCACCATCATATAATGTATGAGTTCGTCTACAGATCAACCACTGTAACGGTGTACACAAACACACCCTACGTGGCATATATATATATATATATTTTTAATTAATCAAAACGCACGTTTTGATTCAAATCAAAATATTGGTTTCAGCAATATTTTGCTTTCAAATTTGTCCCGCGAAACCCCATCCCCTCGACAGCAACCCGTTTCCGCAATCACCGCCCAGAGCCTCCCGGCGATGTTGTGTCTCCCATCAGCGCCACCAAGGACACGCTTCTCTGTCTGCCCAGCCTCGCCTGTCCCAACGAGGTCATTGACCGGTGCAAAGCAGAACCCAAACCCACCCGCCTTCCATCCAAGAACCCGTGTCGCGTACCTCTTCCCAGCGTCGCGTGGAGACGGTGTCTCTCTATTTAGTGCCAGACGCCCTTACGTCTTTCTGTTGCCGCCACTTCCTTCGAGGTGATTGAACGGTGCAAACCAGTGACTCTCTTTCCGAACACCACACAAGTTTCACCACTACCCCTGCTCAGCTTTGTAGGTAAATATTGTACCATTTTTTCCTTCCATACTATTATATTCTTCATGTGTACTGAGAGATGTGATTTTTGTATTTTTTGAGATGGGTATTGTGGCTTAGGGCATGGAAAGAAACAGTGTTCTTTAGTGACAGACAGAATTAGAAGGGCACGATCTTAAAATCCTTTATATCACAAGTAATGTATTAGCATCTAAAGTAGTCGTTTTTTTTTTCCTATTAATACAACCATGTTCTACGCAAGACATGATTGGAACCTTTTTGTTTTAGTAGGGATGAGTAAATAAATAAGTTAATGATAAAATACCAAACTGCTAATGAACCATTTGTTTAATTTTTTTTTATAGTATTGTTTAGATGGGTCTCCATATCCATATATAGCTGCAAAGAAAGTTCTGGCATTTGCCATTCATGCATACTTGATATTCTCGGCACATCCTTTGTGCTTTGGTAACTAGGTTTGCCACCATAATTTTGCATTTGTATAATTTGTGTCTTCACAGAAAGGAAGATGACATATATGCGGATTGTCTAATTTAAAGAATATGCTCATAATAATGCTCTTAATTCTACCAAAAGAACCTTGTCATAAATGTCTCAATAAATACAATCATTTGTAGAAATCCTTCATTCTCTCTCTCTATTGGTCACTTGCAGAATACTAGATGATTAGACCTCCCATTTTCCTCATACCAAGCACAAGTACATAGATAAAATAACACGACCATATGATGATGTGAGTTTTCAAAAGATCTAATTTTAAAGAAACACAAATGCATCCGATGCTATTATGAACAGATTTAACTCCAAAACACAACAAAAAATGAACAAATTTTAAGCAAAAGGTAACAAGCATTCTATGTCAAAATATTGGAGCCCAAATGACACACTTTGAAATATTAATGAATAAACCATTATGGAAGGTGATTTCAAGTTTACATACTTCAAAAAATAGTTGTGGTTTACAGCAGAGGTTCAATCTGGACAGAATAGATCAATTAGCTCGGCCTTGCTTCCAGCCATTCAAGAAAATTGACCAGAATCAATGGCCGAGCAAGGTTAGGATCATAATTACTAAGTTGTCTAATTTAAAAAATATGCTCATAATAATGCTCTTATTTCTACCTTGTCTAAGGTAAGAGGCAAGCTTGAAGTTCCAATGTCAAAAAAAAAAAAAAAGGGAAAAAAATCTGTGGAAAATAAAAGGAACAATTACTTGATAGAAAGAAAGTCTCTGCTATTTGTTAAGAAGTGCATGACACAAAGTCATATGCCATCCCTTTTTTAAACATTTAAGAAAAAAAAAAGAACTAGGAGGCACATTTGGAGGGCATCCAAGCATTTTCCTAATTTTATCGCTTTTATCATGCATTTTTTATGTAATAAGAAAGCTTTCAATTAATATTGATCTTTTCAACCTGATTTTGTTGCTTAATTTTACTTCATAAATAAACCACCAGCAACTTAGACATTTTGTGCTTTGATTTCCATTGATATTAAGAAAATGTAGTCTGTCAAATTTTCTTTAATTTTCTTTAAGCATGGGTACTTTTATCTAATCATATTGGTCCTAGCATTCTATCTATCTATCTCTCTCTCTCCTAGCACAAGAATTAATAGTTTAAGACAGTACAGTTGGTTGGAGATCATGAATAATTGTGGAGATGTTATTTTATGTCCTGATATTTTGCAAATTTTCTTTACACAAGAGGGATTTGTTGTATCAGTTTGGTGAAAGTCTCTGCTAGATTGTTTCTTAGTATTAAAAGCAGAGCACTTCGTACCAACAATTAAGTTCTTTTGTTTCTATGTCTCGAGCATTCATGTTGTGATAATTGGTGGGTTGCTATAATAAGTTTTTTATACAAAGGATAAAATTCAATTAGATTTTTAGCATTACCTTGACCAAGATAACCATGTTTTTATGTTTGCCATGTTTTTATTGTCTTGATCTGTTGTTTAAAATTAAGATCTTTTAGTTTTTATATGGTGCCATTTTTTTCTAATCAACTAATACTAATTATAATATGGTGCTTTTTCTTTTAAGCACAAACTGCATTTTGTTTCTTTTGCTTCTTGTAGAACTTTAACTAACACAAAACATCATATATTTCTCAAAAATCTTCATATGTTAAACTGTATCTCATCATGATGACTAGTTAAGTGATTTGTTTTTATAGAAACAGCTAGCTAGATATGTATGCCCTTCAATTATGATGTACACCAATGCGCTGTTCTATTTATACCATTTTTCTTTACTTACTTTTCAGATTGTGTATTAAGTGTGAGAGTTTAACATTTATTTTTCTTCCTTTGCCATCATGTGCTTCGCCTTTAATCCGGATGAAGAAATTCTGGAGATATTAGTGTAATAGGGGAAGAGGAAGATGCTTCTGCACCCAGGTCTTCGACGTCGACTTCACAATCATTTCTGACACCTCAAAATACACTTGAGTCTCCAAACGTCTTTACTGTGAGTATGCATGTTGATGTCTATTTTGTTTTTAATAAAGTGTGTTTGACGTGCTCATGAACTATTTGATGTAATTGCATAATTGTAGCATCAATTTGATATAAATATGCCCTACCCTTCGCGGAGTAATCTAGAGGGTTTTAGGCGAGTTGAAGAGTCATTCTAGGTATTACATCTCCTAATTTCATAACCAAAAAATAACGAATATTTTTGTTATTTTTTTTAATCTCATGATCTAATTTTTCCTATCAACATTCCGTGGGTTGATGAATTAAATGATATATGCAATACCCTCCGTCATCGAGTATTCCAGAGGATTTTAGGCATGAATTTTTAGAATTTTTCACATTTGAAGAAAATGCCCGATGCACATTTTCTGACCAAGCTGATGGTATTACACTTTTATTTGCTTTGACTTTTATTAAACCTCTATTGAATTGATGGTAATTCATCCCTATGTTTCCATGTTTAGAGATGTTATTTGACCCAGATGATGATTTAGAGGGTACCCCTGTTGTCCCGGATGATTTAGTACGGGTTGAAGCGCCAACATCTGGTATGGAATTTGGGAGTGAGAAAGAGCTTATGGCCTATTATAAGCAATTCGCCAAACAAGAAGGATTTGGTGTAAGAACACAGAGGACAAAGAAAGATGATGATAGGAGGCCTGTGTATATTATTATTGGGTGTGCCAGTGGCGGAAAATTTCAACCTAAGGGCAATAATATCTTGAAGCCATGACCAACAACTAAAACTGATTGTAAGGCAAAGGTAAATGCAACATTGAACAAGAATGAAAAATGGGTTATCACCACTATTCAAAATTATCACAACCACATTACTGTGAATCCCAAAAAGACAAGACTCATATGATCTCACAAGTATCTAGATGAATATACAAAGAATCCTCGACTTGAATGATAGAGCCGGTATCCGAATGAATAAGAATTATTATTCTCTTGTCGTAGACGCGGGGGGTTTTGAGAACCTAGATTTCCAAGAAAAAGATTGTCGAAATTACATTGACAAGACTAGACATTTAAGATTGGGTAAATGAGGTGGTGAAGCACTTAATGACTACTTCCAAAGAATGAGAAATCAGAATGATGGTTTCATTTCTGACATTGACGTTGATGATGAGGGAAGGTTAAGGAATGTCTTTTGGGCTGATGCACGAAGTCGAGCAGCATATGAATATTTCAGAGACGTTGTAACCTTCGATACAACGTATCTTACAAACCGGTACGGGATGTCTTTTGCTCCATTTGTTGGTCTTAACCACCATAGCTAGTCCATACTACTAGGGGTGGGTTTGTTGTCGAACGAGGACACACATACCTTTGTTTGGTTGTTTCAAATGTGTTTATATTGCATGAATGGTCGAGCGCCCAAAGCTATCATAACCGACCAAGATTGGGTAATGAAGAATGCAATTACCCTTGTATTTCCGAAGACCCGCCATAGATATTGTCTATGGCATATTAGGGGTGGGCAGCGGGGCCCCGGAACCCGCTGCCCCGCCCCGTTCGCCCTGCCCCCGCATAGGGCGGGGCGGGTCGTCCGCTCCGTTAGGGCGGGCGGGGCCCCCGGCCCGCATGGCCACCCCCAGCGGAGGCGGGGGACGGAAACGGACTCCCCCCGGTCCGTTTTTCCCCCGCCCCGCACCGGTTATATATATATATATATATAATATATTATATATATATAATAACCGGATACTTAAATGAAACGGCGACGTTTTGTAGTTGACAAAACGACGCTGTTTCATCTCAGGGGTTTTATTATTAACCCACTAAATGAAACGGCACCGTTTTGTCCACCACAAAACGGCGTCGTTTCATTAATGGGTTAACCCTAACCCATACCCCCCCTCCCCTCCCGAGTCCCCCTTCGGCCTTGTAGTTCGCACGAAACTCCACTCCCGTCGACGCCCCCGTGTTCCCTCCTCCCTCTGCAACCAGTCCGTCCGCCGCACGCCATATTCCCTCCTCCATCTCTCTGCACGACGCACGACGCCGGACGCACGCCGCACGGTAAATTTTCTCCTCCTCTTTTGATTTTCTCCGTTGATTTTTTTTTTTTTTTTTTTGAGTTTTGATCGGAGATTGGAGGAAGGATGGGGTTGAATCGGAGATGGAGGATGGGATTTGTGAATTGTGTGCTGTGGATTCGTGTGATTGTTTCGGATTGGTTTTTTTTTGGATTCATTGGATTGTTTTTTTTTTTTTGTAAATTTCATTGAAACCCTAACCCCTAAATTGATTTAGGGGTTTCAATCATGAAACCCTTAAATCAATTTAGGGGTTAGGGTTTCGGATTGGGACCCTAAATTAAATTAGGGTTCCAATCCGAAACCCTAATTTTTTTATGGGGTTTCATTGATTGTATTATCACTAATATATAGTGTATATATATATAACTTGTATTATCACGAATATTATTAATTAAAAATATACGTTTTTTTAATCTAAAATCTCATATTTCAGTTTTCATCACTAGTAATTTAAAAATAAATA
The DNA here is from genome assembly GCA_011037825.1 of Carya cathayensis. Classification (NCBI taxonomy): domain Eukaryota; kingdom Viridiplantae; phylum Streptophyta; class Magnoliopsida; order Fagales; family Juglandaceae; genus Carya; species Carya cathayensis. Next base: position 90,084 of record QGSO01000745.1, on the reverse strand, counting down.
ATGCTACTTGCTATCTAAAAGGTACTACTAAAATGCCTTTTTGCACCACGAGATTTATTGAATTAGATCGACCCCTAATTTGATTTAGGGTTTCGGATTGGAACCCCAATGTAATCAACCCAATTATTTTTTTGATGTATTTGGTTTTGTATGCAGTTTGCCCTGATTGTGTTGGATTGCACTTTGAATTTTATTTTTATTTTTTTTTTGTTGGAGAATCAGGAATGTCTTCGGATTTCAGTGATAGCTCGCCTTCCCCAGCCAACACCCCTACCCCAGAAACTAACCCTACTCCTACCCCTATAACGAGTACACCTTGCCCTGCTCCGAAGCCCACACAGGGCAAGAAACCTGTATCCATAGTTTGGCAACACTTTACCAAACTAGAGGGTGGTGACCCCAACAACCCACAAGCTAAATGTAATCACTGTGGAAAAATGTATGGATGTCACTATAGGAAACATGGTACATCCCAGCTGAAGGTCCATCTAGAGGAACAATGCAAGAAGAGTCCAATTTTAAAATCCTTAGTGAGAAGGGTCAATCTAGACTAGATTTTAAAATGCGGATGGGAGTAGTGGGGCCGGGGGGCCAACATTGAAGGGGTATACGAAGTATAACCCCGATGAGTGTAGAAGGAAGTTAGCTCGTATGATTGTCATGGACGAGCTGCCTTTTCAGTTTGTGGAGGGTAAAGGGTTCCAAGAATTTGTCCAAGAGTTGGAACCGAGATTTGTAATTCCTTCTCGTCACACTGTGGCAAAGGATATTAAGAAGATGTACCTCCGTGATAAAGATGTTTTGAGGGGCCAATTGGCGGGTTTGGTAGTTTGCCTCACTACCGATACTTGGACTTCAATCCAAAATATGAATTACATGTCGTTGACTGTGCATTTTGTTGATGCTGATTGGGTTCTGCACAAAAAGATTATTAAATTTTGTCAAATAACTGATCATAAGGGTGAGACGATTGGGAAGGCCTTGGAGGCGGCAATAAAGGAGTGGGGGTTGGAAAAGGTTTTGTCTGTGTCAGTTGATAATGCGTCGTCTAATGATGTCGCATTGGGATATCTAAATAATTATCTTAAAGATGCAAATAAGACATTCTTGGGTGGTGAATACTTGCATGTTAGATGTGCTGCACATATTTTGAATTTAATTGTGACTGAGGGGTTGAAAGATGTTGATGACTCGGTTGCACGAGTTAGAATGGCTGTGAAATGGGTGAGGTCTTCTCCTTCTAGATTGGAGAAATTCAAAGTTGCTGCAAAGGCTGCGGGCATAACATCGAAGAAGGGTCTTTGTACGGATGTTCCTACCAGATGGAACTCAACCTTCTTGATGTTGGAGGCGGCCCAAGAATATAAGGCAGCCTTTCAATTATTAGGTGATGAAGACATCCAATATGTCAAATACTTTGATGAGCACGGGGGATCACGAAAGCCTAATGATGATGATTGGGTGGTAGTTTCTACTTTCGTTGATTTTCTTGGATTATTTTATGATGTCACATTGAATATATATGGTTCTTTGTACCCTACATCCCATGGGTTTTGTCAACAAATATGTAGGGTAAAAGAAGAATTAGAAGATATACGTAGGGGTTCCAATGAAAGGATAAGGGGGATGGCAGTGACCATGATGCTAAATTATGACAAGTATTAGGGAGATTTGACTAGGATGAATATTTTCTTATATGTGGTTGTTATTCTTGATCCCCGTCTGAAAGTTTCAGGCTTGTTATATGGGTTGGGACTTGTTCATGATCAGGTATGGACTGAAATTATTGGTGAATTGGCCCGAGATACCCTGAAAAAAATTGTATGACGAGTTTATGGCAATTAAGGGTGGTACTACATCGAAGACACATACACCAACCCCAACGCCTTCTACAGACACCGTGACCGGGCCTTCTACAAAGAAGCGCAGAATGTCGTGGACTAAGACCCTCGCACAGAATCTCACACTAGTCCATCAATCTACAGAGGTCGTTTATGAGTTAGACAACTATTTGTCAGCGGATATGGTCCAAGATGATGATGATCATTTCGATATATTAGGATGGTGGAAGAATGCCTCAAAGAAATATCCCATCATTTCTGAGATTGCCCGCTATATTTTGGTCATCCCTATTAGCACCGTTGCCTCAAAGTCAGCCTTTAGTACCGGAGGTCGTATATTGGATCATTTCCGTAGTTCATTGTCTCCTACAACTGTAGAGGCATTGATATGCACACAGAGTTGGACGATAGGAAAAGATATTCATGTTCCGGATATTTTAGATTTTAAGGAGACCGATGAGGGTGGTGATCAGTCTGGATTTGGACTACCTGGTAATTGTTTTTTATTTTATTATTTTAATTTATTTATATTCATTTCCATTTCATCGTTATTAATTTTAATATTAATTTTTGTAGTAACACATGAGACGTCTAGCACCTCTGCAACATAAAAATGTGCTCAAGCCCGGGCCGCCCCAACTGTCACACCCCTTGAATCAAAGACAAGCCACAACTGACAAGCCTCTTTAGAATATTCAATTTTTAATTATTTGTTCAAATTTTGTATTCAATAATTTGTAATGTTGATACAATGTCCCTTGGACACTTTTATGTTTGTAATTTTGTAATTGTTTAGCCTTTCAATTTTGTAATAGCTTAGTTATTATTATTAGTTTATTACGTATTAGACTCTTAGACTAGTAACTTTTATTAGCCATAAAATCAATTACCATTCATAACACTTTTTATTTTTTTAATCTGGTTTTTAAATTTTTTTTTCCTTTTTACTTATAATTTTATGGGCTGAAAAATAAAAATGGCCTACAAGCTTTTTTTGGGCAAAAAATACATACTTGTGGGCCATTTTGGCCCATTGCTGAGGTTTCTGGGCCCAAAATGGCCCAGAAATTGCTTCTGGGCCATTTTCGGCCCAGAAAATGCTCCTGGGCCCAAGGCCCAGAAGGGGGTTGCGGGGGGGCGGACGGATTGCCCCCCCACCCCGTACCCCGTCACGCGGGACGGGGTACCCCGCCCTCGCACACCAGGGGCAGGGGACGGGGGAGATTTTCCCCATCTGCCCCATGTGGGGGCGGGGGGGTCTACCCCGCACCGTATGGTGCGGGTAGCACCCCTATGGCATATCATATGCAAACTTTCAGAGAAGTTAGGATCTCACTCCCAATTCAGCATGGGGTTAAAGACCTTCATTCAGGCTGCTTTGTATATTCACAAACCTGCACGGAATTCGAGGAGAGATGAGGTCAACTACTTGATAAGTATGACCTGAGAGGGAATAATTGGCTCCAGACCTTATACGAGGAAATGTCATTTTGGGTTCCAGTGTACTTGAAGGATGTTTTCTGGGCTGGTATGAGCACCACACAACGTTCAAAAAGCATGAATGCTTTTTTCGATGGGTATGTCCATTCTGGCACCACCTTGAAAGAATTTGTCTACCAATTCGATAATGCTCTATGCAGAAAGGTCGAAATGGAGACGACGACTGACTTCAATTCTAGTAACCAAACTATCCCCTGCGTTTCCCCTTCAACTTTGAGAAGCAATTTCAGAAAGTATACACAAATGCAAAGTTTAAAGAGTTCCAACAGGAGGTAATGGGCCTAATGTGGTTTAATTGCACACTAGTAAGCAAGCAAGGGTGCATTTCAACTTTTGATATGTTGGATGAAATATCTTTTGATGACTGCACAAAAACAGTCCACTATACACTTTACTATAACGAAGACGAGTGTGAGTTAAAATGCACTTATGGATTGTTTGAGATTAGGGGTATTTTATGTAGACACGCACTTAGAGTTTGTCAGTTCAAGAGGATTAATGTGCTCCCAGATAAATATGTCTTGGATCGTTGGAAGAAGGATGAGAAGAGGAGATACATGTTGATCCAAAGTAGTTATGATGACCATCGGGCTAGTGGAGAGACACGGAGGTATGAGATGGTGGTTAAAACATGCATGAAATTAGCAACAAAAAATATCCCCAAATGAGACGCGTGTCAATGCGTTCCTGCGGATAGTCCATGACTTTGATAAAGGAGGTGATGATGTAACATTTGGGTCGAAATCCGAGTCAACGAATGTTGAGGGACCAAACGTAGTCATTGATAAGAGTAAAAAAATCTTAAGCCCCCACGTGGTCCGAGGGAAAGGGAGACCCCCAAATAAGAGAAAGGTTCTGCCTGTGGAAAAGATGGCAACTAAGAAAAAGAAAAAACAGGTAATAATTTTGCATTTGCAGCATATAGTCATTAAAATTCTAATTTTTTTTCTCTAATTTTGTTTCGTAATTTAGACCTACAGGAAAATATTTGATGATGACACACCATTGGCTGACATACCGGGAGCTCCACTTCAGCAACACAACATTGTCAGTCAATCGATGCCATCGGGAGATGAGGTCTTCATTTCTTGTTCTACCTCTTCTCTTCGCTTACCTTTGAATTTTCTAAATTTTTGATTAAGTATGTTGAATTTCTTTATGATTGAGAACCTAAATCTATATTTGTTTTATTTCAGATGTGTGAACATCTTGATGTGCTGTAATGATGGAGATGCTTTGTGGAGGGTTTCTGGAGATATTATGTGGAGATTTTGTATGATATGAAATTTTGTGGCAAACTGATGTGGAGATCCAAAGTAGTTTGATTTTGTACGATTTCCTAAAGGGTTTTTGGACTTATTTTGTGGAGATCTTGTGATGCATGTCCATTTTGTGAAGTGATTATTTCGAACTATGGATATGTTTTGATGGTGGTAGATTTTGTGGAGGGTCTACATGCAGAGGTTAGTAGTAAGTTTCTGAAAGGGTTCGAGTTTAATGAATAAGTTATGCATATAGTCAGAATTTTGGATTTTTTGTGCATATTTGCTTGGTGTATTCATTATACACACTTGCTTTTTCCATTCCTAGGATATATGGTAAACCACAGGACTTTGGATGGCTATTAGTTTCCCCATCATCATAAAATTTATATATTTTGACGAAAATACATTATGAATGCGTGATGATTTAAATTATGAATGCTTTGGTTGTGATTATTATTTTTACTTCAAGCAAAGCTTTGGAGTGCTTTCTGATTAGAATTCATTAACATGTTTCAAGGTTGGATGTGTACTTACACACTGCTGGTTGCACAGGTTATTTGATGTTTCCCTTACCTTGATAAGGGGAGCTGAGAGCCAGGGGACTGCATTCAAGGGAGGAGAGAACATCATAAAATTACACTATTTTATGACTACATATATGACACTATAGATTGTTTAGAAAAAAAAAAAGTATTAATATTTGAACTGATAACTACATGCCCTTTCTGATTACAAGTCTCTTGCAGAGCATTAACTAATATATAGAAGGGGAACTGATAACTGCATCACCTCAGTTTGACATCGAAAAAATCTGGAAAAAACTGCATCATCCACAGCATTCCGTGAATAACACGTGGGGGAAAGAGACACTGGTGACATCATGATGATTTCTTCAACTTTAAAGTTTTACAAGTTTCTTATCAATTTTGGTGGCTGAAACATTTTATTCTTCACTGTCATCTTCTTCTTATAGATTTTGACATGTCTTACAATCTTGAATGATCGATTAGTTCCTTGTGTTAGGTCTTTAATGAACTTTTCTGGTATACACAAAACTAAAACTAGTGACCTTTAACTACATGGCCGTTGAGCTCATTGAATGTATTATATTATACCAAATGCCCAACTTCATGCTAAATTTTGTTCACTTGGGACTTTGCAAGTTCGTTGAAGCACCTGGAAGAAGTTTCTGAATCAAGAACCATAATTGTAACTAATTTAAACAGGTAGAAATATGATAGATGCTTTTTATATACTATGAGTTGGGTTTCTTAGTTGTGCTTATAAAGCAATATTGTAGTTTACAATGCATTATAGTTCACAATGCTATTGGATGACGGATCTATCAATGCTTGTTTATGGGCTGGTGTTGTTATACACACCATTTCGGGGGGTGTTATTTTTTTATCATGAATATTTGAGCAGATTTCCTATTATTCAGGTTGTTATCTTGATGTTTATGTGAATTAATCATGTTATAATTACTGTAATGGAAACTAAAGTCAGTTCAGCAATAGATTTCATTACTTTAAGTGCAACATTTGATTAAAACTGCAAAGGGTCATGAAGGATAAAGAAATAAGGCCTTAACTCTTCATGTTTCCACACAGCATGCACACTCTTCATGGGATTTTATATCTAATCTTTTGTTTCATTTACCTCCATTCCAGATTTGAAGTTTGCTTTTGGTTAACATTCCAGTAGATGAGGGAATGGAGATTGTGGTGCAATGTTTTAGGATTGACTAACAGTGACAAAATGGAAGCTCAGACAAGATGTTTATGATTTGCATTTGCAGCATATATTTAATTTAGTGAATGTAACTTTAGCACCCTATGTGGTTGCAAAGCAAGCTTTCATTTCTGTATATATTGAGAGATAGAAGATGTAGCTGAATGTATATGTTGTAGATGAATATTGTAATGATTCAACAGAAAGCATGATGCTTTTCTACATGCTAATTATGCTGCAACTCATTTTATATCCAAATTAATTCAGGAGTATATTTGCTTGGTGTATTCAGGACTACATGTGCATAAATGAATTTTGGTTTCTTGATATATGAACCATGACAGATTTCTCACGTTGGGTATTATGCTGTTCGAGTAGTCCATGTCATTATTTGGTATTTTGTGAGGTATTCTTGTCTCAATAGGTAGCTGGCCAAATGTAAGAAATCTGTGACATTCTACAATGGACATTTATACACTTTTTTTTCCAGGTTAGGTGCATCAAATTGCTGTTCAAGACAAATTCTGATTGTTTCGCATATGACCAAGATATATGGTGTTTTTGGATAAAAATGAATAATAGGACTTTGAGAACCATGAATTGATGCTAGAAAATACCAAAACTTGACATAACAGAACCATGAAAGGAAAATTAAATGACACCTTAGTTTTCCATAACCTAAAGATTTCCCTTTTGTACATCATAACCAAAACATAGAGAGTACAATTACATTAGAACTATTTCAAAACGATGTACACCTTATATCGTTTAAACTTACATACAATTTATTCGAACCAAGCTAAAACTATAACAATTGTGAGAACCCAATACAAACACAATAATTTTCGTGAGCGCTGATGAAGAATTTTATCTCTCTCTTTTACTATATCTTCCCTTTTCCGAACTTCGCACTCTTGAAGTAGTACATCATCCCACATATTCCAAACTTTATTCTCCCTTGTACGAATGTTCTGATGTAGCATATAAAATATATCCATCCAAACGAAAAATTCACACCTGGCCTCTCCTTGCAAACAGTACGAACTCCCAATTAACATGATAAAGTACACCTGAGAAGCAGCAAAACGTAATGCAAATATGACATATAAAAGAATTGCACAAACCTTATCATACTTTGGACAGGAAAAAAATTTCCTTCTAGAATTAGACTAAGTGTGAGATGTCTTTACTTTTGTTTTCAAGTCATAAAAACAAGTTGGTGATTCCATCACTTCAGCATAAGAACAAGATGATGATTGGGATGATGCCATGCGTGATTCTGAAAAATGCAAAACAAGTTCAAAGGCAAGTATCTCATTTACAAAGTTGAATACATAGTAATAGAGCCTAGTCTTTGTATGAGCAACAAAGATTGAAAATATTTGTACTTAATCGAAATTAAAGGAAGCAATAAATTGTATAATCTATGCAATATTTCATACTTATTCCATGTATAACAAATATTAGTTTTGCATTAGTATCGAATAACTGGTCCTAATAAAATTCTCAACTGGAATAAAACAAAAAACTCGCATCATGGTTCATTTTCATACTTCATAGAAAAATATAAATAGATTGAAGAAACATAGGAGATTATATAAGGACAACAACTATTAAGTATTTAAAAACGGGTTCCAATCTATTTAGAATCCTTCTTTTCAACACACTCTGCACAGTTCCAGAAGTTCCAGTTTTTTACGTCGGCCAATGTTAAGAAAACATTGGTGTTTCGATTTTATTAAAAAAATTATATTATATTCCACTTTAAGTGATATGGTAACACACCGGCTTCCGTTTAGCAAAACTAGTGAAATATGCTTACCTCTGATGAACTGTGTATATTAACGTCTTTCCAACTTGCTTCTTTTTTATTATTATTATTTTTTTATTTAGTTTCAATAGGTTTGCAACTTGAAAAATGAGAAACTTGGCACTAACCTTAGACAGTAGCTATCTAGCATGTATGTGTAATCCAAAATGGTTTCAATTTTAGAATCATGCTTATAATCATGCACAAACAAGTTCTGTGTATATCACCATACCCCTAGCCATTCCATTTATTTCAACCTTATCATACCTTGGACTCTTTAGAGTTCAATAATTCAATATCAAAACCGTAAATTGAATGACTTGAATATGGATGAAAGATTTGGTCAATTTACATGCATGAATTTCATAGACTCGGTTACACCAAAGATTACTAAAGAAAGAAGTAAACAATATTACCATTACATAATCTTCATCGATATATTTTGGTTTTTGATAAGTTATAATCTTCATCAATCTCTTTTTGTATTTCTTTTTAATAAGAGTATTATCTATTAACATGAAGTTTTTCAACTTTCTTCTTCATATATAGACATGTTTAGTTTGAATGTCCGGATGACTTGATCTAAGCCCAAGTGACAGCATGACAACATAAGTTACCAAACTTAGGCTTATCATATCAAACACCATATCAACTTATGTTGTCATGCTGTCACATAGGCTTAGATGTGATCCTCTAATTTAGGACTTGGACATAATTTAGGACTACGAGTAAGTTCAAAGTATACACTATATTGTAAAAATATGAAGGAAAAAAAAAAGACAAATATAAGCAGCATTGTAGAGAAATGCATCAGGAATAGAAAGTGTTTCTAAAATGCATAAAAAATTTAAAATGTGCCAAAAGGACATCTACAAAACCAGCCATGATATTTACCATGACAATAGTTACAAAGCAGCCTCTATGGGCAAAAACTGACCCAAAATAACTTACTTCCATTCTAACATTTTACTCAAGTAGACAACATAATTTGGTAACAAGACCCATCTTTTAATGATCTTCTCACAAGGTTTCTAGAACATACTTCAGTCCACTAGAGAACAGATTAGTCCGTTTGAAACCACAAGCCCCACAAAATTGGCTAAAAAAAAAAATTACAATAAAACAAAACCCTTACACAACAAATGTTCACCTCCATCACATCAAAAAACCAAGGGCCATTACATATCTCTCCCACATATTTACCTTCTATAAAACCAAACTGTAATGTCACCAATAGTTTATGGACAGTTAAAGAAGGCCCATTATAGCCTGTCTGCTCATATATAAAATCTATGATGCAGAAATAGAATATAAAGACTATCTTCATACCCTAGAGACATCTAATCACAAATGAGAAAAAACAAATTGATAAGAGTTGTGGCAAGCAAGGCTCGGAAAACAAAAAGTAATAAGCCAGAAGGTAATAAACGCTATTTTAAAATGCATTAGTAGTTAATTGTAAAAAAAAAATGCATTAGTTGAATATTATATTAGGGATCTAAAATGCTTCATCCTAAGTATTTGAATACCGAATAGCAAATTTATCGATGCAATTTTGAGGATATTTAATTAATGTGTTTCATAGGCATAGCCCAAGTACCGCATTACATCTTGCATTGGCACTGTTTCTCCATTGAAATAACTTTTTATAAGTAATAATAACTTTAATCAAATGTTTTCTAACTAAACCAGATTAATACAGTTAAAGTTAAAAAATCCAAAACATGAGCAAAGAGTCATTATCTATCTACACACTAGTGGTAACATGGGCAACTAGGGCAGGACCAGGATGGGTAAAACAGGGGCAACTTGGAAGCTAAACGTAGAGATGTGATTCTCTATATCTAACAATGGTGATATAAGTGAAAGTATATCAACTTAAAGCAATTTCATGGAGATTTTGGTAAGAAAATACCTTCGCCTGTGGCACCAGATCTATCCAACAGAATTAAATCTTTTCAAATAGCTAAATCAGATGACCGACTTGGGGGATGGGGGAGAGAATCAACCACGCTGGGGATGGGGTTGATAATGGGCGACATAGGGGTGGGTTTCGAGGATGGGCTGGGCGACGCCGGGGGTGGGGGTGGGTGGGGAGGATGCGATGCAGGAGGGGAGAGAGGGAGAGAGGGAAGGGGATGGGGTTCGGGAAGAGAGGGAAGGGGGGGAGAGGATGGGTTCGGGGAGGGGATCGGGGTTTCAGGGAGAGGGGGGGAGAAGATGGCTTTGGGGGTGGGGATGGCTTCGGGGAGCAAAAGGGAGAGGATGATTTCCGTCCGCTGAGGGGGGGGTGGGTGGATGGGTTCGGGGAGAGGGGAGGAGATGATGGGTTCGGGGGTGGGGATGGGTTTGAGGAGAGGGGGGTAGATGATGTGAAGGAGAAAGGGGGAGAGCGACGGGGAGACCATGTACCAATTTGAATCTGAAAGGGAAGAGAAGGTGCTCTGCTGCGTAAGGAGAGAAATGGAATTTCACTTCATGTCCACGTAAGGTGTGTTCTGGATGTTGCCAAATAGTGGCTGATCTGAAGATTAATTCATAATGTATTGACCCTATGTATTTAGATCTATTCATTAGAGCATCCCCATCAGCATCTGCATACCGAGATTTCCCCTATAATTTGGGGATAAATTTTAGGGTTTTGATGAAAGTGGCTCTCCATCCCAATCCCTAAAATGCAGTTTGGGTTTCCGGTTTGTACAGTAAGTCCCCATATTTGTGCATCGACTGTACATCCCCAAATTGTTTTTCTCTTTCTTAGTCCCGCATTTCTCTTCTCTGGACAGTTGGGTGGCCGTGCGAAATCACCTCCTCGACTCCTCCCTCGCAATCAGACGAATCTTGCACCGATTGTGCGTAATCTCTAAACTTTTGGTTTCCTCCATGGCTGGATTCTCATATTCTCTCTCTCTTTCTATGTTTCGGCACCTTCCATGGCTGGACTTTGTGAGAATCGGAATCCTCCATAGTTGGCCACCGAGCTTCTCTATCTCAAAAACAAAATCCCTCATCTCGGTTTCATCATAGTTGTAGTGATTTACAGTGATCTATTATTGCTTAAAACTCTAAATTTTTGTATGTATGATCTGAAAACCCTAGCTATTCTTGCTCAAAATAGACGCTGAAAATGGTTGTTTCGATTTGGGTTGCTGAGAATTTGTTGTTTCGATTACCATTTCTCTGAGATTTGATAACTCCACTAATATCTGTTGAAGGACTGAAATTGATATTGTTTTGGTCTGAAACTTTGTGGTTATAGCAAGGAAAACCAAATGTGAAATTTGTGTACTTGCTCAAATCCGTATGTTCTTCTATGCAGATTTTTTTTTATGTACTTGGAGATCTTTTCTTGCTCAAAATACTAGATTTTTGATTATTTATGTGGGTCTGAAAATCATAGCTATTTTTGCTCTGTTTGGTTTCTGAAAATGGTTGTTGATATCCTTGTTGCTCTGAACATCGCTGGATAGATTTGGGTTGCTTTCAAGGTGTTGTTTCGATTACCATGCCACCGTTTTATTGTGCTAATTTCATTTTGCACTTTCTATGTGGAACATCTTTGGTTATGTAGTTGTATAAACTGAAAATTATGTTTGGCAAGCTGAGAAATCTTCCAAAATTGATCTGCATTCTACTGATTTTTGTGGTTTCTCTGCATCCTAAATTGATAGGTGTGATGTATGTTATGCAAATAACATGTGCAATATACATATTTTTCCTTGGTAGCTCATTTAGGTGTGAAGATGTAGGGTGAGATTTTGGACTTATACTATCTATCTATTGGGGCCTGGATATCTGGTAGTTATTTTTTCACTTATACACATTGAATTTCTTCTGAAAATGTGTACTCAGTCCATATGTGGCTTTTTGTGGCTGGTGGATATTCATTTACCCTTCATTTTTCAAATTTGATAGTTGAATACAGTGAGGAACTGAGAAGATCGGGGAAGTTATTGATTTGTTAAACGAAAATTATATGTGAGTTTCCATGTTAATAGGGTTGGTCTGTGCAAATTCTGTTTTCAGATTAATAGCCATTTCCGTTAATTAATTTTTGTTCCATTCTTGTATATCATTTGCAGTGTTTCATATATATCGGGCTAGGGAAGCATTCCAATAGGTTATGATGATGGTGTTATAGGGGGGGTTAATTCACTAGTGTTAATTAGGGACCCATCGTTATGGCGGGGTAATCCTCATTCGGATGACCATATTGCAGTTTATGATACTTTTCACAAAATGCAATCAGGGTTCAGGTGGGGTTTTGCAGCCATTCGATGTTCGGCACCTTACTTACGCATGCTGTCAATATTTACACCATTCTGAGCCGTTTTACTAATTAATATATTTTATATTATAATATATATATGATTCGGATGAGGATGCTCTTATTTTTTTTATTTGTGATTTGCATGTTGTTTTGGTTGGTGTTTTCTATTATGTTGTGAATATAATTAATATGTAAACTAAACCCCCTCGGCTGTGATGATGACAACCGCATGTGGGGATACGGGATATGATTGGCCATCTCCTCAATGGCTAGGTAACCCAGATGGCCAACAAGTACTAGCAACCGGTGTTGCAGCCATGAGTGGGTGGCCATATTTTCTTTATGTCACCATTCGGATCCTGAGCCCCGAACAAAAGATGTAAACTTAATTAATGACTCGGGCTCTAACATATAAGTGTTTTTTTAGAGATAGATTCACAAGACCTTGGTCATATATACTTCACCAACTTCCTAAGTGAAGATCCTCAACTCGACCACACTTATGGTGGGCAATGTGAAACATCTCCATTGACCCTTGATGACTCTCCACCTCTACCCCCTAACGAGCTTATTGGCATTAGAAAATCAATGAGGGGTGCGAATTTCACCCCCAAGGAAGACAAGTTACTTGTCTCTGCATGGCTAAATTGTAGCCTTGATATCGTCCAGGGAACATATCAAAAACACTCCCATCTTTGGGAAAAAAATTTTCGAGTACTTTCAACAATTTAAAGAAACCACAAATAAGCGGACAATAAAGTCTTTAATTCACCGGTGGTCGGTAATCCAAAAGGCCACAAACAAATTTTGTGCGAAACTAGCCCAAGTTGAAGGGTTAAATCAAAGTGGCATGACCGAGCAAGACAAGGTAACATTATCAAATCCCAGAGTCCTTTACTCAAACAATTTCTATCAACAATTATTGATTTAACATTGGTTTCTTTTTCCCTCACAAGTTTGACAAAGCGAAGGTTATGTACCAATCGCTAGAGAAATGTTCCTTCCAATTCAAGCATTGTTGGCACCTGTTGAAAGACCAACCTAAGTGGATTTGGCGCGCCACAAAGGAGGATCCAAAGCGGAGGAAGACGATGTCCCCATCCCCGACCCCAACTCGATGTTCTGTAGCTACAGTTGATTCAATTTTTGATCTCGAGGCGGAGCATGTGATGGAGAATGAAGTTATCGAGCCCGACCGACCAATTGGAAGGAAAGCTGAGAAAGGAAAATGAAAGGCCCAAGGCCAGCATGCAGAGGAGAACTTCCAACTCAGGAAGATGAAGTATACTCTGTTGGAGGAGTCACGCGCTCAGGAGAAAGAGTTTTTTTGTCTTAAAGCCGAGAAGATGGCGTATGACAAGGAGACGGAGGCCAGAAAATTACGTCAAGAGGACGAACGGCTACGATTAGAGGTTGAGAAAATGGAGCTCGCGAAGAAGGAATCAGATCAGCGTATTATGATGATGGATGTGAGTGTCATACCAGAATTGTAGCGGCAGTTTTTCCAGCAACTCCAGAGGGAGGTCATGGCGAGACGCAGTCGGTCCGACGATTTAGATTGATTATTTTTTATTTGGTTTCTTATTTTATGTTTGTAACAATTATATATGTGTAAAAATACATGTAATTAATCTTTTTTGTATTTGATAATATGGGAAGTATGATAGGGTTGTGCAATTAATGACTCAATTACAATTTCAGAAACAAACTTGATTACCATTAATATATTCAGGAAATTGATAACTCAACGAAATACAAATGCAAATCAGATTAACTCAAACATAGGTCACCAATTACATTAAGGAAATAATAAAATCTAAAGTAACCCCGACTAATGTTGTGAATATAAAAGCCATTGATGTTCAATTAGATCTTTTTGAAGCTGATGATATGCCGAGTTGTCTCTAATATCATGATGACACTGGATGAAGTTCGTAAGATCAGTTGTATGATTGCGCGACAATTCGGGGAGATCATCATCAAGTTGATCATATTCAATGTTCAGACTCTCACTATCATTACGCTCGTCTTCAATTATCATATTATGTAGAATAATATATGCTTTCATTATATTTGTTAGTTCCTTCACTTTGAACATTCAGGAAGGTCCACAAATGATAGCAAATCGTTGTTGAAGTACCTCGAATGCACGCTCGACATCTTTTCTTGCTGATTCTTGTGCTTTCACAAAATTTTTCTTCTTATTCCCACGTGGTGATGGAATCGTCTTCACAAAACTTCGCCACTTGGGATAAATACCGTCCGCAAGGTAATAGCCCATCGTATAGTCGTTGCCCTTGATAGTGTAATTGATTGGAGGAGCACGCCCTTGGGCAAGTTCCGTAAATATAAAAAATCTCTCTAACACATTAATAATATCGTTATGTAAACCGGGCATACCAAAAAATGCATGCTATATCCAGAGATCATATGAAGCAATTGCTTCTAAAATAATAGTTGGTTCACGGATGTGACCGGAGTACATACCTTTCCAAGCTGCGGGACAATTTTTCCACTTCCAATACATGCAATNTGATGTTTATGTGAATTAATCATGTTATAATTACTGTAATGGAAACTAAAGTCAGTTCAGCAATAGATTTCATTACTTTAAGTGCAACATTTGATTAAAACTGCAAAGGGTCATGAAGGATAAAGAAATAAGGCCTTAACTCTTCATGTTTCCACACAGCATGCACACTCTTCATGGGATTTTATATCTAATCTTTTGTTTCATTTACCTCCATTCCAGATTTGAAGTTTGCTTTTGGTTAACATTCCAGTAGATGAGGGAATGGAGATTGTGGTGCAATGTTTTAGGATTGACTAACAGTGACAAAATGGAAGCTCAGACAAGATGTTTATGATTTGCATTTGCAGCATATATTTAATTTAGTGAATGTAACTTTAGCACCCTATGTGGTTGCAAAGCAAGCTTTCATTTCTGTATATATTGAGAGATAGAAGATGTAGCTGAATGTATATGTTGTAGATGAATATTGTAATGATTCAACAGAAAGCATGATGCTTTTCTACATGCTAATTATGCTGCAACTCATTTTATATCCAAATTAATTCAGGAGTATATTTGCTTGGTGTATTCAGGACTACATGTGCATAAATGAATTTTGGTTTCTTGATATATGAACCATGACAGATTTCTCACGTTGGGTATTATGCTGTTCGAGTAGTCCATGTCATTATTTGGTATTTTGTGAGGTATTCTTGTCTCAATAGGTAGCTGGCCAAATGTAAGAAATCTGTGACATTCTACAATGGACATTTATACACTTTTTTTTCCAGGTTAGGTGCATCAAATTGCTGTTCAAGACAAATTCTGATTGTTTCGCATATGACCAAGATATATGGTGTTTTTGGATAAAAATGAATAATAGGACTTTGAGAACCATGAATTGATGCTAGAAAATACCAAAACTTGACATAACAGAACCATGAAAGGAAAATTAAATGACACCTTAGTTTTCCATAACCTAAAGATTTCCCTTTTGTACATCATAACCAAAACATAGAGAGTACAATTACATTAGAACTATTTCAAAACGATGTACACCTTATATCGTTTAAACTTACATACAATTTATTCGAACCAAGCTAAAACTATAACAATTGTGAGAACCCAATACAAACACAATAATTTTCGTGAGCGCTGATGAAGAATTTTATCTCTCTCTTTTACTATATCTTCCCTTTTCCGAACTTCGCACTCTTGAAGTAGTACATCATCCCACATATTCCAAACTTTATTCTCCCTTGTACGAATGTTCTGATGTAGCATATAAAATATATCCATCCAAACGAAAAATTCACACCTGGCCTCTCCTTGCAAACAGTACGAACTCCCAATTAACATGATAAAGTACACCTGAGAAGCAGCAAAACGTAATGCAAATATGACATATAAAAGAATTGCACAAACCTTATCATACTTTGGACAGGAAAAAAATTTCCTTCTAGAATTAGACTAAGTGTGAGATGTCTTTACTTTTGTTTTCAAGTCATAAAAACAAGTTGGTGATTCCATCACTTCAGCATAAGAACAAGATGATGATTGGGATGATGCCATGCATGATTCTGAAAAATGCAAAACAAGTTCAAAGGCGAGTATCTCTTTTACAAAGTTGAATAAATAGTAATAGAGCCTAGTCTTTGTATGAGCAACAAAGACTGAAAATATTTGTACTTAATCGAAATTAAAGGAAGCAATAAATTGTATAATCTATGCAATATTTCATACTTATTCCATGTATAACAAACATTAGTTTTGCATTAGTATTGAATAACTGGTCCTAATAAAATTCTCAACTGGAATAAAACAAAAAACTCGCATCATGGTTCATTTTCATACTTCATAGAAAAATATAAATAGATTGAAGAGACATAAGAGATTATATAAGGACAACAACTATTAAGTGTTTAAAAACGAGTTCCAATCTATTTAGAATCCTTCTTTTCAACACACTCTGCACAATTCCAGAAGTTCCAGTTTTTTACGTCGACCAATGTTAAGAAAATATTGGTGTTTCGATTTTATTAAAAAAAATAATATTATACTCCACTTTAAGTGATATGGTAACACACCAGTTTCTGTTTAGCAAAACTAGTGAAATATGCTTACCTATGATGAACTGTGTATATTAACGTCTTTCCAACTTGCTTCTTTATTATTATTATTATTGTTTTTATTTTATTTTGTTTCAATAGGTTTGCAACTTGAAAAATGAGAAACTTGGCACTAACCTTAGACAATAGCTATCTAGCATGTATGTGTAATCCAAAATGGTTTCAATTTAGAATCATGCTTATAATCATGCACAAACAAGTTCTGTGTATATCACCATACCCCTAGCCATTCCATTTATTTCAACCTTATCATACCTTGGACTCTTTAGAGTTCAATAATTCAATATCAAAACCGTCAATTGAATGACTTGAAAATGCATGAAATATTTGGTCAATTTACATGCATGAATTTCATAGACTCGGTTACACCAAAGATTACTAAAGAAATAAGTAAACAATATTACCATTACATAATCTTCATCAATATATTTTGGTTCTTGATAAGTTATAATCTTCAACAATCTTTTTTTGTATTTCTTTTTAATAAGAGTATAATCTATTAACATGAAGTTTTTCAACTTTTTTCTTCATAAATAGACAAGTTTAGTTTGAATGTCCGGCTGACTTGATCTAAGCCTAAGTGACAGCTTGACAACATAAGTTACCAAACTTAGGCTTATCATGTCAAACACCATATCAACTTATGTTGTCATGCTGTCACTTAGGCTTAGATGTGATCCTCTAATTTAGGACTTGAACATAATTTAGGACTACGAGTAAGTTCAAAGTATACACTATATTGTAAAAAATATGAAGAAAAAAAAAGACAAAAATAAGCAGCATTGTAGAGAAATGCATCGGGAATAGAAAGTGTTTCTAAAATGCATAAAAAATTTAAAATGTGCCAGAATGGTGTCTACAAAACTAGTCACGATATTTACCATGACAATAGTTACAAAGCAGCCTCTCTGGGCAAAAACTGACCTAAAATAACTTACTTCCATTCTAACCTTTTACTCAAGTAGACAACATAATTAGGTAATAAGACTCATCTATTAATGATCTTCTCACAAGTTTTCTAGAACATACTTCAGTCCACTAGAGAAAAGATTAGTCCGTTTGAAACCACAAGCCCCACAAAATTGGCTAAAAATAAATTACAATAAAACAAAACCCTTGCACAACAAATGTTCACCTCCATCACATAAAAAAACCAAGGGCCAAAACCAAACTGTAATGTCACCAATAGTTTATGGACAGTTAAAGAAGGCCCATTATAGCTTGCCTGCTCATATAGAAAATCTATGATGCAGTAATAGAATATAAAGACTATCTTCATACCCTAGAGACATCTAATCACAAATGAGAAAAAACAAATTGATAAGAGTTGTGGCAAGCAAGGCTGGGAAAACAAAAAGTAATAAGCCAGAAGGTAATAAACACTATTTTAAAATGCATTAGTAGTTACTTGTCAAAAAAAAAAATGCATTAGTTGAATATTATATTAGGGATCTAAAATGCTTCATCCTAAGTATTTGAATACCAAATAGCAAATTTATCGATGCAATTTTGAGGATGTTTAATGAATGTGTTTCATAGGCATAGCCCAAGTACCGTATTACATCTTGCATTGGCACTAGTTCTCCATTGAAATAACTTTTTATAAGTAACAATAACTTTAATCAAATGTTTTCTAACTGAACCAGATTAATACAGTTAAAGCTGAAAAATCCAAAACATGAGCAGAGAGTCATTATCTATCTACACACTGGTGGTAACATGGGCAACTAGGGCAGGACCAGGATGGGTAAAACAGGGGCAACTTGGAAGCTAAACGTAGAGATGTGATTCTCTATATCTAACAATGGTGATATAAGTGAAAGTATATCAACTTAAAGCAATTTCATGGAGATTTTGGTAAGAAAATACCTTCGCCTGTGGCACCAGATCTATCCAACAGAATTAAATCTTTTCAAATAGCTAAATCAGATGACCGACTTGGGGGATGGGGGAGAGAATCAACCACGCTGGGGATGGGGTTGATAATGGGCGACATAGGGGTGGGTTTCGAGGATGGGCTGGGCGACGCCGGGGGTGGGGGTGGGTGGGGAGGATGCGATGCAGGAGGGGAGAGAGGGAGAGAGGGAAGGGGATGGGGTTCGGGAAGAGAGGGAAGGGGGGGAGAGGATGGGTTCGGGGAGGGGATGGGGATTTTGGGGAGAGGGGGGAGAGTATGGGTTCAGGGGTGGGGATGGGTTCGGGGACAGGGGGAGATGATGGGTTCGGGGGTGGGGATGGGTTTGGGGAGAGGGGGGGTAGACGATGTGAGGGAGAAAGGGGGAGAGCGATGGGAAGACCATGTACCAGTTTGAATCTGAGAGGAAAGGGAAGGTGCTCTGCTGCGTAGGGAGATAAATAGAATTTCACTTCATGTTCACGTAAGGTGTGTTCTAGATGTTGCCAAATAGTGGCTGATCTGAACATTAATTCATAATGTATTGACCCTATGTATTTAGATCTATTCATTAATAAGACTTACTTCCAAATCAAACGGGCCCATGATCACATTTGCTCTTCAGCCACGTCCAGCCCATGTCTCTTCCACTTGCAGCAGCCCACTTCTTCTTTATTCCCTTTCGGCCCACTTAAGCCGATACCTTCATTTAGGTTCGGTTTGGTAAGGGGATGGGGTTCGGGAAGAGGGGGGGGAGAGGATGGGTTCGGGGAGCAGGGATGGGGATTTTGGGGAGAGGGGGGAGAGTATGGGTTCAGGGGTGGGGATGGGTTCGGGGACAGGGGGAGATGATGGGTTCGGGGGTGGGGATGGGTTTGGGGAGAGGGGGGGTAGACGATGTGAGGGAGAAAGGGGGAGAGCGATAGGAAGACCATGTACCAGTTTGAATCTGAGAGGGAAGGGAAGGTGCTCTGCTGCGTTGGGAGAGAAATAGAATTTCACTTCATGTTCACGTAAGGTGTGCTCTGGATGTTGCCAAATAGTGGCTGATCTAAACATTAATTCATGAGAAATGATATTTGCAGTCGTGGTTGTGCAAGCGACGTGCAGTCGCTTTGAAAAAAGTGAATTAATATTAGACCCACATGAAAAAAAAATTATTTTTATAACCTTTTTTTATTCATCTCGTACATTCGTTTACATCTCGTTTGCATGTGCCGACTGCATGTAGCAGTTCTGTTAATTCATAATGTATTAACCCTATGTATTTAGATCTATTCATTAATAAGACTTACTTCCAAATCAAACGGGCCCATGATCACATTTGCTCTTCAGCCATGTCCAGCCCATGTCTCTTCCACTTGCATCAGTCCACTTCTTCTTTATTCCCTTCCGACCCTCTTAAGCCGATACCTTCATTTAGGTTCGGTTTGGTAACAAAAATTTTTTATCTTAAATTTAAAATTCTTATCTCATCATTACAATTTTTTCAAATTTTTATATAAAATATAATAAATAATTCAACTTTTTCTAAACTTTTTCAAATCTCAAAACAATAATATTTTAATATTTCATAATTCAAAATTTTCATTCTACTTACCAAGCAAAACCTAATTGCCCAGGGGTTCTCTTGGATCCCAAACTTGCCCAAATCAGTTCCATCTTCCCGAGCCTTTACCTCTTGCCCTTCGCGCCCCCTTATCGCCACTGATCCCCCGAGGCCTTGCCCCATGTCGCGTAACAATTTCCGATTCCAAATACTGAAATCGTAGGCCTCATGGGTTTAGGATCTAAGAGGGCCAAACCATGGCGACCACTTCAGATATTTGTTCTTTTACAAATGGGCATCACTCTCATCAATTTGCATACCCAAAATGTTAGTTTACGATTATAGATTGTTAAAATGTCTTTTGGTTTCTCTTTGATTGTAATTGCAAGCCTATATAAAATGATTAGTTAATGGGAGTCTGAGTTCTCTGAAACTTGGGACCTTTTCTGAATTTCCAGAATTTGAGGTTGTATTTATTTATTTTTTTCTTTTTAAAATTGTATATTTTACGTCAATCGGTCTGAAGGTTTCTTATGATAGGTTGAAATTGGCCGAGCTTATGAGCGAGGTGGAGCAGCTTGTCTCAGTGTTTTGACAGATGAGAAGTATTTTAAGGTAAATAAATCCGTTTTAATCTTTCTGGGCATTCTTATGGCTTCAATGTTGCTGGATTTAGTTCAGTTTGGTGTACGTTTGGGTTGTTGAAGCTTCGTAATGGGAATAAATTAAGTTTATTGTTGCTTTTGTATTCCAACGCAGTGAAGCTTTGAAAATCTACAGTTGATAAAAGAATGCTGGAGTCAAGGTCTGCTCCTTGAATTGCATTGTTACTTAATCTCTGTTGTGATAGGTATAAATTATGCATCTAATGCTAGCAAAATATACAGTGCCCTCTACTGTGCAAAGAATTTGTCATAGATGCATGGCAGATCTACAATGTTGTGCATCAGCCTGCTCTTCAGACTTGCAAACGTCCCAATTCTTACTATTCTGTAGGACCTGGCTCGATCAGAGGGATTGTGTTTATCCCATTTCTAGATTATTTAAATTTTAATGCTTTTAAAAGCACATGACAATTTATATTTTTCAAGAAAGATAATGAAAAATAGGCCTATCTGTTTCTCATATCTGAAATTTTTGTGAAGGTGCATTTGCTGCAGACACTGCTGGAGGGTAACTTCACCCCTCATGCAGTACCCATACAAACCGGTGAGGTAATAACCGGATGGATATCAGAGAAGTTTGCATGGTCATTTTATATTTTAGTTTCTTACTTGGTATGTTATATGTCATTTCTTAAGAGGTTATGTTTTGTCCGTTTCAGGATATTATTTATTAGTAAGATATCATCACTATCTCAAAAGGGTCCTTCTGGTGATTATAAGGCATGTCATGCATTTGGGACTTTTTTTCAAACAACGAAAACATCATCTATACGTGTTTCCCAGATACTCTTAATAGCCACACATCATCTATACTTGTTTCCCATAAAAGAATAGCCACGCATACATACGCTTATACCTGGCCCAAATAATTAGTTATAAAATCCATTCAAGTCTTACAGCATGTTTGGACATTAAAATTTTGAAAATTCTTAAAATTTCTCATAAATTTATAATTTCCTGCAAACATCATTCAAGCACAAATGAACCATTTCCTCACCCAAACTAACATTTCCTTGACCCATCATTTCTAAACAACCAAAACATCATCTATTCTTGACCCATAACTGCAATGAACCATCTATTTTTGATAAGTAAGAGAAACTCTAAAATTAAGCAACGCTTGGCACATTGTAGTTACACTTGGCCTTCATCAATGGTTTCAATAATTAATAGATTAATATATTGGCTTTTATATAGTTAATAGATCAATAGATATATAGGACACATCAAAGTTTACACATTAAATTATTATGATGCTAAATAGTTTCTTTCATTTTTATTTTTTTATTTTTATTTTATTAAAAAGAGACAAATAAGACAGAGCTTCGAATAAAGGACCGATTTCCTGACGGTTCAACTATTATAATGCTAAGTGGTTTCTATTTGACCTTCATCAATGGTTTCAATCTAGTTAATCAATTAACACATTTTGCTTATTTTATAGTTACACTGTTGAGATTCAGAACTATATGAGATGATTGTTGAGCCCCTGTATTTATTTTTGTTTTTATTAATATATACTTTCACTTGCCCTAAAAAAAAGGAATAAAATTATAAGAGAGATAACAATGTGAAGCTGATGAGTAGCTCGGTTTTATTGTCTCCATCATTCTAAATTTGGAGTGTTTATTTGTGCTTGCGTGTGAAAATTGTGCAGTTGGCTAAAACAAGTGAAAGATGTAGCACACCAGGAGGAGGTGGTTCGGGTCCTCACAAACACCCTCCAGATCAGCAATGTAGCAGGCTCTTACACTCACTATGCAAAAATTATTCAATTTCAGAAAGCCCCTTTCTCACTATTCTTTTTGCCTTGTTTTGTAGTGCCCGCATATGCTCTTCTACGGCCCGCCTGGCACTGGCAAGACCACCACCGCGCTTGCCTTCACTCACCAGCTCTTTGGGTTACAACTGCACCTATTGCTTATAAATCTGTAATTTGTTTTAATTGAAGTATTGGTTTTGCTTTGGGCATTACAATGTGTTCTGAGGGAGCTTAATTGCTTTGGGCGGACAAGTGAGTCTCTTTGGAAGCTTAATTGCTTCCAACTGCCTGTATAAGCACCAGTTTTGCTCAAAGTAAATCATGGTTCTGTTTCTTTTATGCATTGACACAAACGCCTTTATATTATCATTTCTTTATATGCCCCTAAAGCTAAATGAAGAGATACCCATGGATCTTTGTGGGTGGGAAAAAAAAAGGGGAACATAAGTCCGGAAACTCAATGGCGGAAAACAATTTGGAATGGGTTGCTTGTCATTTTGAAAAGGATATCATCAAATATAGAACTTCTATTGTAATTAAGCAGTTAACCTCTTACCGATCAAAAAAAAAAAAGCAGTTAATCTCTGTTGCGTGTTTTTTATTTATTTATTTTTCTCTTTAGCCTGGCTACCTTGATATGCCTATTCAGATTATTGACCNGAAAAAGAATCTTGTAACTTTGGAGTTAGTTTCCATAGTACGCCTCAGGGCATTCTGTCAAGTAGAATATAAGTGGAGTGTATATTTCATTAAACAAGACCAAGGAAAAAACGGGTAACAAACATGCCTGAGCATCTTCGGTCATTGAATCTGCCTCATCTAGAATGATGATCTTGAATGGTGGACATGGATAACCTCTGAAATACCATGCAGAAAAGGGAAAAACATTGTTAAAAGTGCATAAAAGAAAGTGTAGACCAAAATAGGAATACCAATAGTTACAAGGTATGAGTACACACCCTTGACGCTGACCAGAACCAACAGCCACGACAGAAATTTTTTTTTATCTTTGTTCTAACAACGTTGATGCCACGGTCATCACTCACATTCAGCTCCAGCAACCTAGACTTGTAGAGCTCAGGCCTGCAAAACATCACTGTTTTATTACGAAGGGAAGACTGGTAAATTGAGTCTATCAACTCCACCATCTAGGATGATGGTCTATAGTTGTCAGGATGATGCCAACTAAAATATCCAAGTCCAGGTGAAAGACAGGTTTTATGTATGCTGTGTAGTCCAAAAGTGCTTTTTCTACACCGTGGTGACAACTATAGACCATCATCCTAGATGGTGGAGTTGATAGACTCAATTTACCAGTCTTCCCTTCGTAATAAAACAGTGATGTTTTGCAGGCCTGAGCTCTACAAGTCTAGGTTGCTGGAGCTGAATGTGAGTGATGACCGTGGCATCAACGTTGTTAGAACAAAGATAAAAAAAAATTTCTGTCGTGGCTGTTGGTTCTGGTCAGCGTCAAGGGTGTGTACTCATACCTTGTAACTATTGGTATTCCTATTTTGGTCTACACTTTCTTTTATGCACTTTTAACAATGTTTTTCCCTTTTCTGCATGGTATTTCAGAGGTTATCCATGTCCACCATTCAAGATCATCATTCTAGATGAGGCAGATTCAATGACCGAAGATGCTCAGGCATGTTTGTTACCCGTTTTTTCCTTGGTCTTGTTTAATGAAATATACACTCCACTTATATTCTACTTGACAGAATACCCTGAGGCGTACTATGGAAACTAACTCCAAAGTTACAAGATTCTTTTTCATCTGTAATTACCTCAGCAGGTAAGCCTCAGTGACTTCTTCCGAATTTAGTATGAAATTTGATAGGACCTTGACTCACTAATCTATTGCAAAGTATACTTATGATGTAATCATCCAATAGAAAAATGTGTAACATACGAACCTAGAATTTAGATTAATTCAGTTAGAAAAATTATTTAGTTATGTTACTTTTTTTTTCTTTTATTAATTACTTATTTATCCTTCTTCAGATGCTTATAATTATTTGTTTGTTAAATAAGATAATAAAGCAGATTAAGTAGAATTTAAAAGAGGTTTCCTTTATCTTGTATTCCTTGTTTTTATCGGATGGATTTCAAATTGTTTTCAAAAAGATTCTGAGATCAGAACAACACTCAAATCAGATCCTATCTAAACTCCTCCTGAAGACCACGTAATTAAGAAACCCTTTCTCCATAAAACCCCACATTATACTCAGACTCTTCACATACAAAGATAGGCAGAAAAACTCACACCAACCCAACGTAATAGCTCCTACAAACCTGGAAAACCACTCTCACAGCCAACCGAAGCAACCAACTCGCCGGAAACCACCACAGAAAGTGCCGACCAGTCCATCTCCGACAAACCCACTCCTTTCCGGTAAGCCCACGTCGAAATCTTCTCTCCCTCCATTCTTTGTTTCAGTTTGACAGATCTCTCTCTCTCTCTCTCTCTCTCTCTCTCTCTCTCTCTCCAGCTTGTGCCACCGTGACTAGCTCTCAGATCCACCGCCACCCATAGTCTCCTCTCTCGGTGAGTTGAGTCTGTTTCCATTCACATGGTGCTGCCCCTTTGTGATACGTATTTCTTTTTAGTCCTTTATTTTCCACTCTCCCGTAATGCCTCTTGTTAAAGATGAGTTATTTAAGGGCTGGGTTAAGATGCTTCTGGAATTGTCTTTATTTTGGGTGGGCTTTATTTATTTTAGGAACTACCGTAATAGAAATGGAGGATTATATTAGACTGGTTGTGATTTTACAAAAGCTGATTTATAACTTTAAATGGGCTGCTTCGTTAATTTGGAGCTGGGTTGAGATTGTATCTAGGCTTGTGTTTTTATCGGGTGGGCTGGAATTATTTCAGAAACTTTTATAATGGTTTAAGAGGGTTGAATTCTAGTGGTCTTGATGTTTTTAATGGGCTGATTGTGTACAGAAAATTGTTTTAGTTTTTTTTTTTTTAACTGGGCTGTTTTACTTAAATAAAAATATTAGACTTATTTTATAGAAAGTATTTAAGGGATTTTAAAGCATAAATTTAAAGTATACTTTTAAGTATCTTTTTTTTTTTAAACCATTTTTTTGAGCCTACTATTTAGATAATATTCCAATTGACTTTTAATGGGATTTTCATAAAATTATTGAGTGATATTTTAAATAGAAGTTAAGGAATATGTTATGAGTTTGAATAAAATTATTATTTAGTAATTCTACTGTAATTAAATTATATCTATATATGATTTTAAGTAATTAGATTGTTACGACATGTTTTCTAGGAAGTTTAGTAACGTCTAGTATCTCGTATAGGTCACGAGCTACGACGCGAGTATTCGGAAGCAGCGCTAAGAGGTAAATAGTATGATCATATAAATGTATGCATGGTGTAAATATTATTGGATATGATAATATGATATGGTTTTGATGATTATCTACGTTGCGCGGTGAGCCAAGACAAGGTTAGATTGCTTTCACGAACTTCTATGAATTTCGATGACTATATGAAAATAAGCATATATATGTTATGCTATTATTGATTATTGATTGATGGATTGAATGTCATTAAAATCACATGGAAACCATGATATGATCATATAATGATTTAAGATAAGTATGCTATGAATTAAAATGGCTAGATCATGCATGCTATATTCATATAGTACTTAGACCCTGTAGGCTTGTATTGTTCATGCAATAACTTAAGTCAAGCATGCCATGTAATAAATAGTTAGATCATGTATGCTATATTCATGTAGTACTTAGACCATGTATGCCATGTATTGATCATACAATAACTCAAGTCAAGCATGCCATGTAATAAATAGCCAGATCATGTATGCCATGTCCATGTAGTTCTCAGATCATGCATGCCATGAAATGTTATAAAAATATTTAAATTATGTTAGGACATGTCATGTCATGCTACACTACGTACAAGAAAATACCATGTATAAGTTACGCAAGTTAAGTGAAACACGGACTCAAGCGTGTTTCACTTCATGTTAAACAAGTTAAGTAAAACACGGACCCAAGCGTGTTTTAGTCCACATTATACAAGTAGGTGAAACACGGACCCAAGCGTGTTTCACTCCAAGTTATACAAGATAAGTAAAACACGGACTCAAGCGTGTTTTACTCCATGCCATACAAGTTAAGTAAGTGAAACACGGATTCAAGCGTGTTTCACTCCATGTTATGCAAGTTAAGTGAAACACAAACTCAAGCGTGTTTCATTACATGACAAGTTATGTGATACCATGGACTCAAGCGTGGTTCACCATGTAATAAGTAAAATTCAAGATAAGCGAATTACTCATAACATTCACGTTTCATGATGCCATGATTTTGTATGTTTCCACCCATATTAATTATGTAAAGCATGTTATGAAAATCTGTGACTGATATATGTTTGTTTGAAGAGTCTTTCAAAGATTAAGTCTTTTTAAATAATATTTATGGTATGATGTGCTATTTGCTGAGTATTAGACTCATTTTTTTGTTGTTTGTCTTTTTGTTTTCTTCTATGTTGATTGCCACAGATGGTGATTATGGTGATGCAGAGCTGGATGGCCAGGAGTAGTTTTAGTATAAAGACTTAGAGATGAATAAGTGTCATTTACACAAGGATTAAGTTTTCTTTCATGTCATTTCAATAACTAGTCTTGTTTAAGACTAACTCATGTTTTGCTCTACTTAAATTTCAAGTTTCAAGACTATATATGTCCTTTCAATTAAGTTTTTAATAAATGAGGTATTTCAGAATCATGAGTCTCTTTACCGGGCATTTTGTCATGTATATTAGTAACATCTCTATCCTCCGGGAACGGGGTGTTACAAAATGACATGAAGCTCTTGATGATATCCAAGAGCAAACAATCCAAGCAAACTGATTTATAGACTGTGATTATATCTACTCTCCATTCATTAAAATAACATGCATGTATAATCACAGTTCTCCCATGTAACTGCATCATAGAATTTCCTAATCCAGCTGTTAGTTGTGAACCAGTTCAGTTCATGTGTAAAGTACTTTGTCAAGGCTTAGGGAGTCATTTCACAAACTCTATTGTCATTAGTCACGCATTTCATTTATTTGGCTCACACATGTTAATTGTTTTCATTTCTTAACAACAATGATTAAGTTAACTGGGAGCATGAGGCAAGGATCAGGCTGGTGGCTCGAACAAAGGAAAAATATAGACGCAGCCGTTGTTTTTTCTATTGTCATCATTTGTGATTTCATCTTTGACATTTTATGATCTTAATTGTTAATAGTTCTACTCCTAAGAGAAACCTATAATTTTAGTGCTGATCACTTAACCAAATTGAGTGGAGATGAAGTAGGTTGTAAGACTTAAAAAGTTTTCATGTTCTTCAAAGTTTCTTTTGTTCAAATTTTCATGGTGAATCTTTACCCTTTCGTATCACATTGATATGCAGATGATTGAATGGAGACCCTTGGACTATGATGAAAATGATTGTTTTTTCTGTAGGATCATAGAACCACTTGTGTCAAGGTGTGCAAAGTTCAGGTTCAAATCACTTTCAGAGGAAATCATGAGCAGTCGAATATTGCATATTTGCAAAGAACACCACCTCAATCTGGATGCTGAGGTGCAAGNTGTTAATTGTTTTCATTTCTTAACAACAATGATTAAGTTAACTGGGAGCATGAGGCAAGGATCAGGCTGGTGGCTCGAACAAAGGAAAAATATAGACGCAGCCGTTGTTTTTTCTATTGTCATCATTTGTGATTTCATCTTTGACATTTTATGATCTTAATTGTTAATAGTTCTACTCCTAAGAGAAACCTATAATTTTAGTGCTGATCACTTAGCCAAATTGAGCTGAGATGAAGTAGGTTGTAAGACTTAAAAAGTTTTCATGTTCCTCAAAGTTTCTTTTGTTCAAATTTTCATGGTGAATCTTTACCCTTTCGTATCACATTGATATGCGGATGATTGAATGGAGACCCTTGGACTATGATGAAAATGATTGTTTTTTCTGTAGGATCATAGAACCACTTGTGTCAAGGTGTGCAAAGTTCAGGTTCAAATCACTTTCAGAGGAAATCATGAGCAGTCGAATATTGCATATTTGCAAAGAACACCACCTCAATCTGGATGCTGAGTTGTAAGTATAATGGCCCAGAGTTTGTCTTTCGAAATAGTTTTCAGAGTACGTAGATTTCTTCATTGCTGTGGTGTTAGGCTTTCTATCGCCTAATTAATATGATGCATAATTCTAGGCTCTTGCAACCTTGAGTTCTATTTCACAAGGTGATCTTCATCGCGCTATTACGTACTTACTGGTGAGAACTGGTTTGTATTTTTCCTGTTGTGTGTGTTCAAGTATATGAATATTATCACCTATAAAAAAAGTATGTGAATATTATGATTTCGTCTCTGTGCTTACGCAGAAGAGCATTTTTTTTTTTAAACCGGATGCCATCTATGCTTCTTAATTAATCTATTCTTGCCAAACTGGTTTGGTCCATACATTTTGTTGATGCTTGCTCTGATGAAGCACCCCTAGCCCATGAGCGGATAATCCTTCAATGTATTTCTGAAACCCTTGGCTTAAAATATTGGTTTTGAAAAAAAAAAAAAAAAACTTTTCTTGCAGTGCCAGATATACAGGCACCACAAATAACCATTGTGTCTCCAATTTTAGTTAGTATTTTCTTCAATCAACATACATTCATTTTGGAGAATCCGTGATAAAATTGGAAAAAAGTTATTTGATTGATGATGATGGGTTGGCTATTAGGAACTTCCAATATAGGTTTCCATTTCATTGGTCTATGGTCATGGTTAAAATTGTACAGACGATTAAAAAGTAGGTCTTGCAGTCAAAATAGTACTGTTATTAATCTGGAGTTTCAAAATCTTAAATTCTCCAGTGGCTTTGTTTTCTGTGGAATTTGGGCCATTAAATAGCAATTAATAAATGGAGTACTAGATTTGCTTTTTTGAGAGATCATGGGCTCGTTTGTGTAGAATTATCAATGAAAAAGGTCAATTAAAAAGTATCTGTGAAATTGGAGCTTGGAGAAACAAATCTTTGTCTTGTGATTAAGGGCTATCTATATGGTTTAATTGTACAATGCCTTGATGTTGAGCAATTCTTCATCCAAAATCTTGTCATCCACAATCATAGATGGTGTGTGTCACATTTCAAGTGATTTTTTCTATCAACCACTTAAATGACACCCATTTGAAATGTGTCACGTCACCAAGCATGATTGGGGATGGCAGATTAGGATGGAGGAGCATTTCTCAATTGTTTATTCCGTAGTCTTTGGGCTTTTAAATTTAGTCTCTCTTCAAGCATTTATTTTTCCTGTTCTACTAATTATTCCATGGACACTGAGTTGGAGCTTAGTATGTAGATTATGACTTAAGTTTCTAATCTGTCTTGGCATATTTCAGTCAGCTGCATGGTTATTTGGATCATCCATTTCTTCGAAGGACCTAATTAGTGTGTCTGGGGTAAGTTATATAAGTTTCAAAAGGCTTTGTTTGTCTTAGCATACATCAAAACCCATACACATACGTGCATGGATGCAACATGTGTATACATCTATGTGTTTGTCTGATTTAATTGTGGCTTCTTCAGGCTTTTATTGAATAAAACCCTTTGTATCCATGTGGTCAAGTATATAAGAAACTTTTCTCAACATCAAAGACTGTTGTGCTTTTTCATGCAAGCTTGTGAAGTTGCAACGAATATGCTGAATGTTTGAGACTGGGTGCAAGATGTTGGAAGTTGCATCCACGAATTTCACACTAGGGTGTTTTCTCTGATTCCAGCATTGTGCTGTCAGTTCTATGCTTTATTGATGTGATAGTGGAACTTCATATCATCATTCAAACATTTTCTTTATTTGTTTTGCTGGAACTATTACTTAACGCTTGACAGCAACAGATGATAAATATAAGCACTCTCCATAAATACAAGGACTTTTTCCTCCAGTTTTAGAAGCCCCTCCATGTGCTAACTGCTAAGCTCTTTATTATTAGGTCATCTCACAAGAGATTGTCAAGGCTTGTAACTTGTAAAAGTGGTAACTTTGATGTGGCAAACAAGAAAGTCAATAATATAATTGCAGAGGGATATCCGGTCTCTCAGATGCTTTACCAGGTTTCAAAATTCTACTTTTGTTTGCTAGTGCTTCTGTGGGGAACGATTGAGAGGTGCTATTGTTTTTTAATTTGAGGGAGGATACCAGAATGCTTTGGATAGAAAAATGAGTTAACGCACTTCATGATTACTAAGCATGGGACGATTGTAGGCATTACTTTCAACAACATCATCTTATTGCAGGTTCAATAAATCTCTCATTTCAAAAATCTCAAAAGTTTGTACTCGACCAAAGCATGACTTCTCATATTTGGAGGAAGTGGCAAGAATCAAAGAGCAATAAAAATTTCTGAAGAAGGTAGATCTTTGCTTGTTCACAATGAGTGTTGTCTATTTTGGACTATCGTAACTTAAAGAATGGGACAGTGGTTCATTTTGTGTATGGTGCTCACGTGCATGAATTATTTGGTAACAGTCATTTTGAGACTGGGCTGTGTTTTTCTTATGCATTCTTATGTGTTTGGAACAGCTGAAATTACCTGATGGATTTAGGCAGCTGGAATGATAATTATGTGTTTTGAACGACTGGAATTACCTGCCGCTGTTTCAATTGTGGAATGTTGTTGTGGAATTACCTGCTGCTGATGGAATTGATGTTGTGGAATTAGTTACCTGCTGCTGCTATTGTGTTTTAATTGTGGAGTGTTGTGGAATTAGTTATCTTGTTGATGTAAATTAGCTGCTGCTTAACTCATTGGCTGCTAGTTTATCCACATTTATAGCTGGTATGTGGATAAACCAAAACTGATTTGTGCAAATTATTCTCAGTCGATCATTTAAAGGTGAATCCCATTGCAGGGTTTCAGGAGTTTGTGAATCCAAAAGAGACCAGCTTGTTTGCGGACTTGATAACATACGTTTGCCGTGCTCACATATATACGAGAGAGAGAGAGAGAGAGGGGGCCTGACCGGAGCTTACAGGGAGAATGTGGAACTGAACTAAGCACTGGAGCATTGATGGTGGAACCTTATAGGGAAGGGAAACTGAATAAATGCGGAGCAGAAAATTAAAGAAATAAAAGGGAAAGAGTCCTGCTACATCCCGAGGATGTAGCTCGAATTGCCATCGAAGAAGGTAAATTTTTTTTTATATATATATTTTTTATATTTTTAATTTTTTTAAAAAAATTCATAATATTATTAAAAAATTATTTCTTAATTATGAAGTAAAAAAAGCGTTTGGGACGCTTTCTGGGTCCGGAATTCGAGATCCAAATTATTCCTGAAAGTGAAATGCCAAGTCGTCAATGACTTAGGTGAGGCAGGTGGCTTCAATTTCCACACAGAAGTCGATTTTGTCGGTTCTGCACACGACCAGAGAGAGAGAAAGAGAGGCGCTGACCGGGCTTAGAGTGAGAATGTAGAACTGAAACTAAAGCACTGGAGCATTGATGGTAAAACCATACATGGAAAGGAATCTATAAATGCGGAGCCGAAAATTCAAGAAAGGGTCCTGCTAAAAGAGAACTGCCTAGGTCGTTATTGAGTTAGGTGACGCAGGTGGCTTCAATTTCCATACAAAACGGTATATAGGTACTTTTGATGGAAGCTAGTGATCATTACTTGTTTATACTTTATACACACAGACACACATATCGATCATGTCAGTTCTGCAGACATGACAACTTGGTACCATGATCAGGGGCGAAACCACCTAGAACCAACCACCCCCCCTCCAAACATTAGGTTCTGTTTTACCATTAAGAATTTTCAGATAAAAATATAATATTATTTTAATATTATTATTATTTTGAAATTTAAAAAAATTAAATTATTTATTATATTTTATATTGAGATTTAAAAAAATTGTAATGATAAAATGAAAATTTTGAATTTAAGACTTTTGAATATCGTATCGGATGGTATACCGGTTAAGGCACTGAAATGAAATATTTCGATACCGGTACTGTTTCGGAATAGTCGATATATGAATAAATTATATATATAAATATATATAAATTATATTTCAAAATAATAGTCTATATATGAAGAAATTATACATGAATATATATATGTATAAATTATAAATAGTCTGGCCTGAATTAGGGGTTAAAAAATAAGCTTATAGTATGAAGAAATGAAAAAAAAATAGAGGCCAAAATACCGGCTGGTACGCAGGTCGGTACAGGCCGAAATATAGGCCGGTACGAAACAACCCATATATTTGTACCGGACCAGTAGCCGGTACGGCTGGTACGGTACGATTTTCAAAACAATGGTTTAAGATGAAAATTTTAAAGGGCCAAACTCAACCTAACTAGTTCCGCCCCTCACGACCATGATTGGATGAACCAAAATTGATTTGTGCAACTTATTCTCGGTCGATCATTTAAAGGTGAATCCCCTTGTAGAGTTTTATGAGTTTGTAAAACCAAAAGAAAATCTATGAATTTATTGATTAATGCAATTAGATGTAATTTTATTGTCTTTAGTGTAGAATAGTTATTTTTGTCTAATTATACAGTTTTCTCTACCAATCACATATTAATTATAATTTGATTATTAATTAACATATGATTATTAGAATTACAAAGTATGACAAAAATCAATTAGAAAAAAAATATTATTAAATCAATAAAAAAAATTTTATTATTTTGACTAATAGAGGGATAATTCAATATGGAAATATCTCTAAAATGGAATAGCCAAAAGGTAAAGCATGACATATTAGTCAAAATATGATTTTGCATTTGCATAATCCCAATACTCTAAACCAATTAACAAAAAGACAATAATGTGATGACGTCAAATAATATAAAAAGGAAAATTCTATACACTATGTTATCATTTCACTTTTATCCCAAGTAAGATGCTGTATATTTATTACCATTAAATAATTATTTATTGCATACTTTTTTATCATCTAATGATGATGAATGTGCTACATCTTACTTAATATGATTAAAGTAGAATGAGAATATAGTGTATAACATTGCTCATATAAAAATGTACGTGATTATGTGGTAGGGCCAATCAATATATTGATAAATAAAAATAAAACTTTTAAACCCATCAAAAACATGATCCCCATGAACAATTATTAACGAGTGATATTGAATGGAATGCGTACTGATACTCTTTGTATTATGACATGATGTGATAATTGACAGATCGAGTGTATTATATCATGATCTAGTTATTTTGATCTTGAAGTAACTAATACTTTATCTTAATTTGTATATTTAGTTTTAGAATTTTTGTTATCTAGAAAATTTCACAAGGTAATTATAAATTAATTTTTGATTTACCTATTTGTATATAATTTAGTGTAAAGGTGATTATATTATAAGATGATCGAAAATTATAAACCTTGATGTATTGAGTCTTGACCCCTCGGAAAAACAAGTTACCCATATACGGTTGTGCAAATACGTGTGAGAATGATTAAATGCACTATTAGTAGTAGTTATAAAGATTTTTAGCCTTCCTCACATGATTTTCTTAGACACTGAGTTGGAGCTTGTTATGTAGCTAATGACATAAGTTTCTAATCTGTCTCGGCATATTTCGGTCAGCTGCGCGATTATTTGGATGAAGTTTCAAAAGGCTTTATTTGTCGTAAAATGCATCAAGACCCATTCACAAACGTGCATACACATAGGTGCATAGATGCAATATGTGTATACATTAATGTGTTTATCTGATTTAATTGTGGCTTCTTCAGGCTTTTATTGGATAAAACCACCCTTTATATCCATGTGGTCGAGTATATAAGAAACTTTCCTCAACATCAAAGATCCTTGTGCTTGTGCACACATGCTTGTTTGAGATTGGGTGCAAAATGTTGGAAGTTTCATCTACGAATTTCACACTTGGGTGTTTTCTCTGATTCCGTCATTTCCATGCTTTATTGATGTGATAGTGGAACTTCATATCATCATTCAAACATTTTCTTTATTCGTTTTTACTGGAACTATAACTTAACACTTAAACAGCAACATATGATAAATATAAGCACTCTCCATAATTACAAGGACTTTTTCCTCCAGTTTTAGAAGCCCCGCCATGTGCTAACTCCAACGCTTTATTATTAGGTCATTCCACGAGAGATTGTCAAGGCATGTCTTTTATACATATATACATACATATTTTATACATTGACATACATATTGTAATATTTTAAACTTTTAAAAGGGGTAAGAGTCACATTTTGATCTTTACTTCAAAAAGATTAGTTAATAATACAATCGAAATCTTATTGAAATTATTGTAAAGAGAAAAAATTTCTCATTCATAAAAATACATCACTTATTCTTATCAGTCAGTATAAAATAATATAAATGGAAGGTGTTTATTTATATGAGAAATAATAAATTAATCACATAGTTTGAGAACATGTTATTAAAAATAAATCAACATATTAAAATAGATAATATATATTTCTCAATAAGATTTACAACTCAACTATATTAAAAAAAGAATCATTTTCGTTTTTCTCAATTGGAATTACAGTCAAAAAGTTTGTTGTAAATTACTTTTTATGCTTTTAAAGAAATTAGAAAAAAAAAACAAAAAAAAAAAAACCAAATAAGATAACGTTACAAGGGCAAAGCAAAAAAGACCTGAGGATGAAGTACTCAACACGTTCGAAATAGCTAGTGGACCTTGCGGTACTTGATGCATGTATCATGATACATGATATAGCTAGGATGACAAAAATTCCTTGACGCATGAATGCATTAAAAATTTAAAACAGATCATGATCCATATAGGTGGTAGCTAGGATGACAAATCGTCAGATCTGCAGTACCGAAACAGTACATGGATTCATGGATCAGTCGCAGCTACCGTCGTTCGTCTTCAGACTGTAGGTTATTCCCTCGTGGCGCCCTCCACACCACATGTATGGTCGTGGCGGCCATTAATTTGCCTTAAAAAATGATTTTTCTTTTAGTATATATTTTGGTTTTCATTTTTTATTTATGTTTGTTATATATAAATAACAAATATGACTGTGAATATTATTTTTGTTGTAATAAGTTAATTATAAAAGTTTATTTTTCTTGTAATGTGTACACCTAGCTATCTTGTGTGTATATATATATATATATATAATATTACTTCTTCTCGATGTGCCTCTTGTGGGAGGGGAGAAAAGAAAAGGAAGACGATATGTAGTAAATTTTGGAGCTGATCTATATCAGTGTTAAGCTAATTAATAAAAATACTTAATTTTTTTTTTATGACACTCATCTTAATTGGGTTCTATATATATTTATATATAATTAGAAAATAATTTTAATTTTTCAAGTTTCTTGATTTATTCATTTCCTGTATATATTAGAGTGGTGCTAGCTAGGGCCACAGAAATTTCTAAACATTTTTTCTACTGAAATAGTGTAAACTTTTTATTTTTTTTTCTATTTTTTCAAACATTTTAAAACCCTTTTAAACATTTTTTAAATAATAAAAATCACAAAATCATTTAAAAACACTTCATTACTCATTAAGTGAATTTTTTTTTTTTTTTAAAAGATCCATACAAAATAGGTGTACAATTTTTCAGTGACTTTATCATTTCTCTATATATTAAGCAAAGTCTCCTTTAGAATTAGTAGTAAAGCTTCTAATTTATCTTTCTCTTTCCTAGCTTTGCAAGATTTGCAACACGCGTGCACGATTCATTGTTGAAACATTGGGTATATATATAGGAATAATTTATTTATCATCTTTTTTTCATATCATTCTCTCATCATTTCATGTTGAAAACCTAGCTAGCTAGGTATACTTAACCAAGAACAGCTTTTCTAGCAAGGAAAAAAAAAAGAGGAAAGAAAATGTTTTTTTTTCTCAATTTTGTTCCCTAAAAATAGAAAGAAAAAAAAAAACCAAAAAAGTCAGTGAGCACAACTGGCCTTAGTTTTAGAGAGAGGGAGACTCCCCATTCTCTCTAGAAAACACCCCAAATAAAAACTTGCGCCTCCTCCTCCTTCCCTCATCCCTCCTCTCTCTTTTCTCTAGTTTCTTCCTTTCTTTTTCCTTTTTGGTGTTTTTTTAGGGTTAAGTATGGAGGAAGGCCGATTTGCTGCTCTTCGGCATCCGACAACCACCACGTGCCCCACTGTAGACTTCCTAAGGTGCCAATCCTTCAAATGGGCAAAGAATTTTGTCGAAAAAAGTGACGTGTAAGCCACACACACAATCTAAAGTGTGCGTGTAAAATCCACACACTACCGTTAAGGGTGCTTTTCTATCGCCATGCACGACTTTTCTGAGTTCAAGGCCACCGGTTACTTTGGACCTGACTGGCTGCCAAACTCCCAGAGTGGCGCATGGCTCTCAAGTGCCACCACAGTCACTATATTTTTTAATTTTTTCACCAAGGTTGAAAATGAATATCTATATATTTTTAAGATGTAATTCGTTATTTTTTCATGTATTTTTAATTTATGTAATGTCTTTTGTTTTAAAAAAATAAAAAAACAAAAAAAAAATATTGTCTTGTGAACTTTTGTCTATAGAGTGTGTCCTATGCTCTGTCTTAGACAGGATATAGGATTTGTTAATTTTGTCTTAGATAGGATTATATTGTCTCTCAAACTATGGATATGTAGAAATTTACAGCATAGTTTAGACTATATCAGTCATGATTGTGTATTAGAAAGTTATTATTGTTGTAGTTGATTTGTAATATATATTTCAAATATGTTATTAATAAATTCAGTTCGCTTTAAAAAAATAAAAATAAAAAAACATTTTTTCCCACTTTTTGCTGCCCAATATATATGTAGGACATTATTAGCTAGCTAGTCATGTACAGACCAATTAAGTATCTGATGATGATTAGTTGATGGAATCATATATGGTGTATGGCCCAAAAATTCATGGAAAATTAATGACGATACTTAATTCAACATTAAATGCAACGATACCTCGCTTTATCTATACCTGAGGACCAGTACGTACGCGTATACAGTTCAAACTTCTAGGCATGCTCACGGCCATCAATGTGTGTTTTTTTTTGTTTTTTTGTTCCCCTGAACGGCCATCATGTAGTACTCTGCCCTCTGCCATGTTGACTCAATTTGAAATCACTGTTCTTGATAAGTGACGTGTCACATCTACATAAATTCATGCGATAATTATGGTTGGTATATATCAATCAATTAAGTCACAATTAATTAATAGTACTATCTACTACTTGATGATCTAGATATATACGTTGAATAATATTATTAGGGATATCGGTACAGTAGTGCATGCTAAGCTACAACAAAATTCTCATGTCTAACATCAAGAATATTTAATTGTCGCTTTTCAACTGATTATATATATATATATATAACGTTTGATAATATCCAAAATATTGGATCGATCATCTGAGCAACATTAATACGATAAGAAACGGCCAGGAAAATAAATTGATGCTGGTGTACGTACTGTAAACAATAATGGAAAACTTTGCAATAGTGATCATAATGGCAAAAATCAGAGAGAGAGAGAGAGAGAGAGAGAGAGGTGAGTTGTTTCCTTGAACCACCATTCCTTCATATTTCTGTTTAGATCGAACGGCCATAACGATAACGTAAGCTAGCAGTACGTGTGGATAAAAGTAAATAAAGAGTAAAAAAGTATTCTAAAAAAGCCTGTCAAGACTGCAAAGCAAGCAGAGCAAGTAACCCAGAAAGGCCAGGTGCACCCACCCCAAGACAGAACGGAACGATAATGAAGGGAATTCGCAGGTTCTTCTGATATTGTGGGAGGCACGAAAAGCACAGAATTAGAAACTGCAGTCTAAAAATTCCATTTTACCCTTACATAAAATAGTCTATTTGTACACTTAACTAAAAGCTAAGAGAGACAAAATATTCATCACTTTCGTTGTAGTCGACCAAACTACATTACTCATCACTCTTACCATTTATTTTATATTTGTAATACTATTATTTTCAATTATTTTTTGACAGGAACATTCTATGCGCATGACTTTGATTCAATAGTGCAAATTTGAGGGAAAATTCGAGGATGTACATAAAAATGATTTCTTTAAGAAAAAAGCATTACAAATCTTGGCTATAGCTGCTGCTTTGCATTTTTTTTTTTTTTTAAGTTTTTGATGGTCTAAAGTATACATATACAAATGAAGATAAAATGAATGCTATCAATTGAGTTAAAAATCACTAAGTACACATATAAATAAAATTAAAATGTAAAGAGGATAATTTCAGATTTGTCCGAAAAAATTGTTTAGAGATCACTTGCACATGTATTTTACCGAGGAGAAGAAATGCTGATAGACGTTAGTGCATTCCAGGAAAAGAGAAGTTTTATTTATTTATTTTTGTGAATATGGACAGAAGATGAAACAAAGATACTGTGGAAAGAGAGAACACTCAAGACGATGCAGAAAAGTTTCAGTGCAGAGTTCACTTTTGACCCTTTATTGTTTACCGGGGGCTTCCCTGTAGCGTCTCTCAATATTTATTGCGCACTGTGATATGCTAGTGGGCCGGGGACAGAGAATATGCTCGCAAAATAAATGCCTCCTTAACTGGCGACAGGGTTTTCACCCCTTCTTAACCCAGAAAACCAAATTATCTCTGAAAATATATATATGACATTTTAATTCTGTCATTAATGGAGATAGCTAGCATGCATTGGGTTTCTGCAGCTTGGCCTAGTCATTTTCCTTGACCGGCTTGTAATTAAGTCTACAGATCAAGAACAAACCCAGCAATGGAGCCCACTGCACCAGCTATGGTGATGATGAAGCACAATACGCTCAGGATTTGAAGGAGAATCCATTTAGTACTCCACTTTTTCATCCTCTTTTGCACTATATACATCTGCACAGGTAAGTAAACTGTGAGAGGCCAAAACCCTAAAGCTCCAATAAGTCCAACCACGTCGTTGAAGAACGGCAGAAGCATTGATATGAGAGTGGTTGTGACCGAAAAGATTGTTCTCCAAACCAGTCGGAAGAGGTTGAGTTCGTAGGGGCGGAAACCCGGGATTTTGATCTCTCTAGTGATCAGGGTAGGAAATCTGTCTGTTAAGGCATCCTCAATCACATCGGAGAGTACACGAGAATGAACTTGGTATGCACCAACACACTGGATGACCAAGGCAACATTTGCCGTGACAAGCAGCCAATTATATAGGCTATTGAAACCGAAACCGAAATCAACGAGGAGATCTCTAGGGGTGCTGTGATCTCCAAAAGCAGCATAACTCAAACAGCTACAAATCAAGTACAAAAAGGTCATGAAGGCAGAGCTAATCATAATGGCCTTTTTCATTTTCTTCAAACGCAATGGTGGGGATTCATCAACTTTGTCTTGTGTTATTTACATTATATCGTTATTTCAACATATACATGATATAACTCATTTGCAAAATACAAGAAAAAATGAAGGGCATAAATTTTGGATCGAAATACAGTACCTGAACTTCAAAAATGGTATTGGGGTAAGCACGAAGTGCAAAGGCTATAGCTGCAACTGCTAGGAAGATCCTTGATATCTTTTGGAATAATGTCAACGTACCGATGCTTATTCCAGTCAGGCTTCCCCTAAACTCTCCAGTTTCTATTGATTGAGACAGCAACAAGTGAAGTCCGAAATTTTTCTTTGGGGGCAAATTTATTCTATGATAGTTTTTCAATGTACAAAACATAATTTAAGTAAAAAATATCATCGGCATATTCATCAACCTTATAAGATAAAAGTTATTTGAATTTTATTAAATGGTGAAGTGCAATAATGGATCACCTGCAATTTTGGCGATACCAAGAGCGGTAAGAAATGTTGAATAGATGAAGAACAGGAAAGGTTCGACATAGAAGAGCTGCCACTGCTTATCAAGGGCAGGAATTTGAGAGAGAAATACTTGAATGACGCCAATAGCAATCATAAAGGTATTTATATTCATGTGGCATCCATCTTTGCCGTGATCGACATGGAAGCAATGAAATTTCATGAGCGTCCTGTAATTTGATCAATGCCCAAGCATACAACATGAGTCATTAATTAGCATATTTCATACAGAACCAAACCCCCTTAATTATAGTATGGATAATCCAAAATCGAAACTCTACTTAATTCAAACTTACATCACGCTCAAGGATGATGCTATTATGTCCCCGATTGTCATTCCAAAAAGGTTGAGGCCATGAACTATTCTGTACATCAGGGCATGTCCTTCACCTGGGCAATTAAATAAAAGTAGAAAATTTAATCTACGCCAAGTACGTTCATGAACTTAATATTCCATGGGAGATTGAAAGCCATATTCACCAAGGATTTTTCTGACGGCACCCTGGAAACCCAAAGTCGGTTCGACAGATTCATGATAGCATTCAGAAATCAAAAAAGAGGTGGAAACCGTCACAGAGAAGAAGAAGAGAATAACCAAAGGACCACTAATCCATCCCAGTTGAGCCATAGCCCATGCCAAAGGAAGAATCCCACTCCCGATCACAGCAGCCAACGTGATAGAACTCACCTCCAAACATTGCGCCCTGGAAGAATGGTGGAAAAACATCAGGAGAGAGAGAGAGAGAGAGAGAGAGAGAGAGAGAGAGAGAGAGAGAGAGAGAGAGAGAGAGAGAGATCATGGATCATGTTCTAGTTAAAAAGAAAAGAAAAATTCTGGAGCCGGTGATCATTTTGCGCACCCCTTGCGCACGAATAAGAGCTGGCATGGCAGCTGAAAAATGATTCGGGGCGATTTGTTGAAAAGAAATGGGGGGCGTCCGGGCAG
Organism: Carya cathayensis; assembly: GCA_011037825.1. Classification (NCBI taxonomy): domain Eukaryota; kingdom Viridiplantae; phylum Streptophyta; class Magnoliopsida; order Fagales; family Juglandaceae; genus Carya; species Carya cathayensis. The sequence continues at coordinate 48,301 of QGSO01000745.1, read as the reverse complement.
AAGAGGAGAAATGAGAAACTCAAAATCAAATGGGTTGCGAAAATGGGGTTCTTGTACAAAAAATGTACGAGGAGACTGGCTGCTTTGACCCAAACCCTTGTCGGAGGATGCAGTTTCCGTAGCAGTAGCAGAGGGAAGATGGGCTTTCCCAAACTGCACCCATGCACAACAGTTTCGAAGATAATCAGAGACTTTCCATGGAGGAGCTCTCCTACCAGCACCACAACCACAACCAGACTTCTATTCATGAGGCTGCTGCTGCTGCTGCTGCAGCCACTGCCATGGAGATTGAACTCCAGCAGAATCTGGGATTCACGGCCACAACCACAGCAATACCCATGTCGTGGATAGCTCTTACGTGTCCATGAGATGCAAGAGATGGATCCTTTCGAGTCTTCGACCATCACCACCACCATCATCAACATCTAACGTGAGTTGCACCAAATTGACATTCCAAATGGCCACCAAAAGCTACAATTTTTCTTCGCTAATCGCTACCAAACAGCCCTTTCCTCCAAAGACCGGACCTCCTCAATCTCTTCCAATTGCCCAGATGTTCAGCCTCCTCTTTACTCCCCAGTTCATCCATATCCTTCTCGAACCCGGCACAGAAGACTACCGCAAGTTATCAGAGCTACCAGCTCGGCTTTCTGGGAGACATTCCAACTGGGGCGCACAGATCCGGTAATGGAGAAACAAAACCAGTAGCGGAACTGAAAAAAAAAAAAAAATGCTATACTATTAATTACCAGTTCTCCTTGGAAGGCTGTTATCACCTCTGACGAGCTCGGATCTACGGGAGACGCTGTGATGTGTTTCCAGGTTGAACGCTTTCATCTTGTACGTTCTAGTTCATAGGTTGGACAGATATTTTGGGCTAGGTTGGACACATTTTAATAAGAATAATTCTGATTTTCATTCCCTTTAATTTTTCTTTTTCATTTTTCTAATAAAAATTATATGATATATAGATAATAAGTAGAACAATTTAATAAATCTAATAAAAATAAAATAAAATATAAAAAAATATAATTTTTTTTAAAAATATATAGAATATATAGTCTCAGTTATATTTTCAATCCACGTGCACGTGATCCCTCTTCATGATCGTTCCTTATAAAGCTGATGGTGATAAGGGTACTGTCAGGGTCTGGTCCCAAGTTATATGGGACCTTTGGTAAATAGAGAAGAGGTAGTGTGATGAAAGCTAGGGCGCATTTTTTTAACGCCGGCCACTGGCCCACTACGTACGTACCTAATTTAGTGTTAGGGTTGGCTTGCATGGCTCATGCAGCGGCAAAGTGGGTAGGAGCATTTCATTAGATTAATAGTCATATGTAAATAAAATACTTTAAATGGCCATTAGGTACAAAAAAATGACTGCATTGAATTAGCTAAAATTTATCCACAATTAACTTTAACTACAGTATTTCATATTTGCTTGATACTGTCGAATTTATAAATTGTTAACGGAATAGCCGTATCTAAAAATAAAGTAACTTTTTCACTATTAAAGATAAAAGTAGTTTGCATTAGATTAGTCAATTTCAAATTTTTTAATTTTTAACTACAATAAATGTAAAGTTATAATCAAATTTGATATTTACTATACAAGAAACAAATCATTATTTTATAAAAGATTATTCAATACTAGGAGCAGATCATTATTCTCGAGACCAGCAATGTGTAAGCTCTTACACTCCTTTTGCAAAAATTATTCAATTTAAGGGAAAAAAAAACTTTAATTGTAAAAAGATTATATAATAATAAATTTATAAATTGACGTAATTTTACGCGATATATCAAATTATAAAATTACTTTTATTATTAAATAAATCGAACAGATATCATAAAACTATGTCAATTTATAACTTTAGTATTATATAATCTTTTTATACATGTAATAATTCTTATTTCATAAAACTCATTTCTCAATATTCTTTTTGTCTTTTGCCTTTGCTTGTAATTTTGTAGTGCCCGCACATGCTCTTCTACAGCCCGCCCGGCACAGGCAAGCCCACCACCGCGCTTGCCATCGGCCACCAGCTCTTTGGGTTACCACTTCTGCACTCTCGTATTAATAAGATGATGTTCCGTGATGAGTTGTACTAGTTAGAAATTTGGATTCACCCCCACATATTGCAGGAGTACTTGTCATATTCGTAAAAAATAATCAAAATACGTGCACCCTCCAGGCTCCAATCATGCATCTTTTCTTTTAATTTTTTAATTTTTGAGTAATGAAGAGTGTTTCTTTGTTTCAGAACATATGCAATTAATTCTACACCCTCCAGTCACAAGAAGTGAGTAGGAGCGACGTCTCTTTCATTGGGTTGATTTTGACCGTTGCCGAAGGTTGTGTTTGGGTGTTATTATTTAATATTTTATTATTATTTTTATATATATTTTTATTATTATTCATTATTATTTAATATTTTATTATTATATTTTTATTACTATTTACAATTATATGAGATCACATCTCTATCCAAATGTAGCCGAAGGCCTCTAGCTAGTGGAAGAGGGTTCAAAAAAATCTCAACTAGAATATTTTAAGAAAAAACAAGTTGTAATTAGAAAATAAAGGGGTCTAGAATTTTTTTAATAGTTAAGGAGGTGTGTTAGTGAAGTTGTATAATTTTTTAATTTTTTTTAATAATTGAGGATATTAAAAAATATTTAAAAGAAAATAATAAAATAATAAAAATTTTAAATATATTATAAAATAATAAATGAGTGATAAGAGAATAGTAAACCTATCATTATAATTTATAAATAGTATATCATTATAATTTATAAATAGTTACATCTCACAGACATTCCCTGAAATCAATATCAGATAAAATAAACTATTAATGAAAGTAGAACAATAAGTTACGGCCCAAATTGGGTATAAGATATATACAGGACACATGTCAAAGTTTACACGTTCAATTATTATGATGCTAATTGGTTTCGTTGCTTCAAAAGATTCTTTCATTTTCATTTTTTTTAATTTTTAATTTATTAAAAACAGACAAATAAGACAGAACTTTGAATAAAGAACTGTTTTCCCATCAATTCCATGCACATTTGAATTTTACACATACACATATAAAAGCACAACATTAACACATTTTGCTTATTTTCTCAAAATTAGTCCAACCTCGAGATATTTCAAAGGCCCCACCTTGATGACTTCTTTTTAGCACGTTGTTCAAGGAAACATTGGATTCGACCATTTTTTTTTTTTTTTTTAATGTATTTGTGCTTACACTGTCTAGAATCGACTCTAGATTCGAAACCATATGAGACGATTGTTGAGCCGGTCTTTATTTTTATTAATATATATATATACTAGTAGTTGGTAGGGCTAAGAGTGCCTTCTGACCTCTGAGTTGGGGGTAAAATTTGGCTCCGATTCCGAATCCAAACGGAGGTTGGAGTTCAACTCCGATAGGAAGTTGAAGTTTGGAATACCGATCGGAGCTTGGGTTGGGACTTTAAGTAGTACTTCTTGTCGGACATAGCTCCTGCGCAGAAGATGGGGAGAGATTGAGAAAAATAGAGAGAATGGACACTGCACAAAGACGCAGAAACTCAAAAATGAGGTAGATAATTAATTGTGGGTCTGTCATCTGTGAAAAGATTGTTTTCAAAAAACTTCCAAACTCCAAAGAATAGGTGCTGCACAAAACAGAAAAATGAGTCAAAACGTAGACGGTAGAATTGAGAAAAATAGAGAGGATGGGCACTGCACAAAGACGCATAAATGAAAGAGAATTAATTGTGGGTTTGTCATCTGTAGAACAATTGTTTTAAAAAAACTTCCAAACTCTAAAAATGGCGCTGCACAAAACAGAGAAATGAGAGAGGGTTGGGGTACATTTGTTCAAAAAGCTACCAAAATTTACATAGGGGGAGTAAGGACTACTCATGGGTTTTACTTTTTAATATTTTATTAATTTTAATCTACATTTGTTCACGGACTGCCTTTTAGTCTCCAATAGTTTTACTTTATTATTTTATTCTCAAAAATCATTTGTTCACTGGTCGTTGGGGGGCTCATATTCCAGTAATGGAGTTTAATAAAACAGGTAATGACTATTTGGCCAATGAAACATCCTTTACATATATTGTAATATTAAATATATTAAGTATATTTATCAGAGTTCAGAGTAATTCAGAGTAACTTTGAACTCCGATTCCAACTCCGAATTCTGAAAATATTTTCAGAAATACTCCGATTCCGACTCCGATTTCCGAACACTCCGACTCTGTCGGAGTCGGAATCAGAGAGGAGCTCGGATGGAATCGAAATAATCGGAGATTTGCACAGCCCTAATAGTTGGGCAACGTCCAAGAGAAGTTCGTCCAGTGTATAGAAATATTTCTTTTATTAAGAAATTTTTTGTGATTAATAATGTAGTTGTGACGCCTCCAAATTCCGCTTGGGATTGAACGGACATTTGAAGCGTCGAGACATGCAACACAAGGTTACCTGCCCCCGTTCATGACATATAAGATGCAATGTTCCTAACATGCATCTAGCATTATGCAATATTCGCAGCGGATAATCTTTTTCTTTAGCAATACTATGCACCAAACTAAATATATCCCAAATACTTGAAATATAATTCATACATAAAGGCATACTAAAAAGCCGTGATCATCACACTAGTCCAAAATGGTTGTGATCAAAAGAATACTTGAGATACAACTCCAAAAGTACAAGTATTAACCTAAGTTAAATACTATACCATCATCAACATCGCACCGTGGCCTAGTCGACCGTATTCAGTTGGTCAGATTCCAATTCTCCTTTGGGTCCTGTAACAAGATCTACCATTCGGGGG
>QGSO01000745.1:19158-32943 GCA_011037825.1 Carya cathayensis | reverse complement strand
AAAAGAATACTTGAGATACAACTCCAAAAGTACAAGTATTAACCTAAGTTAAATACTATACCATCATCAACATCGCACCGTGGCCTAGTCGACCGTATTCAGTTGGTCAGATTCCAATTCTCCTTTGGGTCCTGTAACAAGATCTACCATTCGGGGGAATGGTAGTTGGGACTACCACAGTGAGATTTGATTACAAATCTCAGTAAGTTAACATAAAACTTATACACAGGTTAAAAATGCATGCATGGCAGTAAAAGCATAAATGCATAATTATAGTCATACATAAACATAATATAACTTGACATATAGCATGATTTAACCAGAACTTAAACTTAAACTGAACTTGACTTAACATGGCATAAACTTAAGCTTAAAACATAACATGATGTGAACATGAACTTGGAACATAACATGAACATGAACATAACATAGCATGAACGTGAGCTTGAACATATCATAAACGTGAACATAACATGTACATGAGGATAATATAACATGAACTTGATCTGAAACTTGACTTAACATAAACTTGGAATCTTATTTAATTGTCTTGATTAATAACATGCGTTAATACGTACTCCACAGTTGTTGTGGCCCCACGTATTCAAGTAACATAAAACATAATACGTACTCCACAGTTGTTGTGGCCCCACGTATTCTACATGTCACAATTGCTGTGTCTCATGTAGTGTATGCTCCACAGTTGTTGTGGCCCCATACTTCATGTAACATAAAATATAATACGTACTCCACAGTTGTTGTGGCCCCACGTATTCTACATGTCACAATTGCTGTGTCTCATGTAGTGTATGCTCCACAGTTGTTGTGGCCCCATACTTCATGTAACATAAAATATAATACGTACTCCACAGTTGTTGTGGCCCCACGCATTATAAGTAACATAAATATAATACGTACTCCACAGTTGTTGTGGCCCCACGCATTATAAGTAACATAAAATATAATACGTACTCCACAGTTGTTGTGGCCCCACGCATTATAAGTAACATAAAATATAATACGTACTCCACAGTTGTTGTGGCCCCACGCATTATATAATAACATAAAATATAATACGTACTCCACAGTTGTTGTGGCCCCACGCATTATAAGATAACATAAAATATAATACGTACTCCACAGTTGTTGTGGCCCCACGCATTATAAGTAACATAAAATATAATACGTACTCCACAGTTGTTGTGGCCCCACGCATTATAAGTAACATAATATAATACGTACTCCACAGTTGTTGTGGCCCCACGCATTATAAGTAACATAAAATATAATACGTACTCCACAGTTGTTGTGGCCCCACGCATTATAAGTAACATAACATAAATATAATACGTACTCCACAGTTGTTGTGGCCCCACGCATTATAAGTAACATAACATAAATATAATACGTACTCCACAGTTGTTGTGGCCCCACGCATTATAAGTAACATAACATATAATACGTACTCCACAGTTGTTGTGGCCCCACGCATTATAAGTAACATAACATAAGATATAATACGTACTCCACAGTTGTTGTGGCCCCACGCATTATAAAAACATAACATAAATATAAAACCAACCAACTATTTTAAACGTAAAATAACTAGAGATAGAAGGTTATACCATCGACGGGATAACCCGTGCGTCGCTCGTTGTTCGTCACGAACATGCGTCGGAGGAACGTACGTGGCGGCGTACGGTGGCTGTCCACCACATAAAGTGGTAGTTTGGGCTTGAGAAAGGCTAGGCGTGGTCTTGGAAGACTCATGATTTTACAGCTGTCGGTGAAGAACAAATTACGTGATTTACGGAAAAGATAATCTATACGCGTGATTCCAGATGAGGGTAAAGACAAGAGAGATGTGATTGGTGTCGGGAAATAATCCAAAACTGATAATTTTAGCGGGCTGTTACAGTAGTACTTTTAAAAATATATATATAACTTCTAACATAAAATAGTAAAATAGACTTAAATCGGTTTTAAAGTATTTAGAGAACCAAAACTATCTCAGGAGACAAACTATTATAAAGAAATAAAATACTAAGGTTTTTATAAGATATTATTATTTGATTTTAATGTTTCATAATTGATAAATAAATAATATTTTATAGGAATAATTGTATTCGTAAATATAGTTGGTAAATAGATTTAAACTTAATTATTTTATATTTCTCTTTGTTTATATAAGGAATGAATAGAAATTTTAAATCACATATATAAATTTATATATAAATTATAATTTATATAAAATATCATATATATAATAGAATATATAATATATATAATTTATATAATAGAATATATATCTAATATACCTTCTAAATAAATGATCATCAATGCATGAATTTCAAAATCGATGTATGCTGTATGAACTTTGATAACTACAAAATTTCAGAGAGAGAGAGGAATTAGATGATTGGAGAGAGAAAAAAAATGTGAAGCATATGAGAAGCTCGACCCAATTACCGTCTTATTTGTCCGTGAGCAGCCCAATAAATATAAACCTCATTTTCACCTCGGTTGCCCAAACGCCTTCTCCCTCCCTCTGATTTTCTCTTCCGCATTGACGCCACTTTTGCAGCTTTTACTGAGAGTCTGCTTCCTCTCTGTCGGACCTCAACCAAAGCGAGGGAAAAGCAAGCGTTGTATAGAAGGCAGGGAAAATATTTACAGAAGAAAAAGAAAATGCCGCCGGTATTGCAGAGCTCTCAGCAATGGGTCGATCGGAAAATAGTACGAAACCTCTACTGCGTTTCATATTTTCTTTATTTTAATGGGTTTTATTGTCTCCATCATTCTAAATTTGGAGTGTTATGTGTGCGCGCGTGTGAAAATTGTTCAGTCGGCCAAAACAAGTGAAGGATGTAGCACACCAGGAGGAGGTAGTTCGGGTCCACATGTGAGAATTATGAATCTATAAGAAAATAATCGAGAGAAAGGTTGCTGAAGCAGAAACTTTCTGCTATATTGTATTCATTGTACAATACTATTACAAGCTGTTGCAGCTTAGGGAATCCTAACAAACTAAAGGAATAAAAGAAATATGTACAGCTGTGTAACAAGCTCTAAAATTACATAAGGGTACTTGACAAAACAGCAAAAGAATGGTCCTTATGGTAAATGAACATAAGGACCCCCATATGTATTCTGCACATTGGATGCAGAGTGAACCTGCATGTCAGGGTCCTTGGATTGTCTACGATCAGCATGTGCTTCATGATCTGAGCCTTGATTGGTATGCTGTGTATGCTGCTCTAATACCTCACTAACACCCTCCAGACCAGCAATGTAGCAGGCTCAAAACCCCTTTCTCAATATTCTTTTTGCCTTCTTTTTTTTTTCTTTGCCTTGTTTTGTAGTGCCCGCATATGCTCTTCTACGGCCCGCCTGGCACAGGCAAGACCAACACCGCGCTTGCCATCGCTCACCAGCTCTTTGGGTTACAACTGCACCTATTGCTTATAAATCTTTAATTTGTTTTAATTGAAGTATTGGTTTTGCTTTGGGCATTATTACAATGTGCTCTGAGGGAGCTTAATTGCTTTGGGCGGACAAGTGAGTCTCTTTGGGAGCTTAATTGCTTCCAATTACCTGTATAAGCACCAGTTTTGCTCAAAGTACATCATGGATCTGTTTCTTTTATGCATTGATGCAAACACCTTTATATTAATATTTTTTATATGCCCTCCTAAAGCTAAATGAAGAGATACCCATGGAGCTTTGTGGGTGTGAAAAAAGAAATGGGGAACATAAATCCAGGAACTCAATGGCGGAAAACAATTTGGAATGGGTTGCTTGTCATTTTGAAAAGGACATCATCAAATATAGAACTTCTATTATAATTAAGCAGTTAACCTCTTACCGATCCAAAAAAAAAAAAAGCAGTTAACCTCCGTTGCGTGTTATTTTTTTTTTTCTCTTTACTCTACCCTGATATGGCTATTCAGATTATTGACCCCACGGTGAAGAAAAAACACTGGATGCCGACGTCTAGCCATAATGTCTCAGAGTTTGTCTTTCGAAATAGTTTTCAGTGTAGATTTCTTCATTGTTTTGGTGGTAGGTTTTCCAACTTCATTAATATGATGCATAAGTCTAGGCTCTTTCAACCTTGAGTTCTATTTCACAAGGTGATCTTCGTCGGGCTATTACATACTTACAGGTGAGAACCAGTTTTTATTTTTCCTGTCTTGTGTTCAAGTATGTAAATATTATCACCTATAAAAAAAGTATGTGAATATTATGATTTCATCTCTGTGCTCATGCGAAAGAACATTCTTTCTGAAATCGGATGCCATCTCTGTGTGTAAAATAATCTATTCTTGCCAAACTGGTTTGGTCCATACATGTTGTTGATGCTTGCTCCAATGAAGCACGCCCATCCCGTGAGTGGATAATCCTTCAATGCATTTCTGAAACCTTCAGCTTAAAATATTGGTTTGTAAAAAGAAAAAATAAAAAATTATTGGCAGTGCCAGATATACACATGCCACAAATAACCATTGTGTTTTCAATTTAGTTAGTATTTTCGTCAATGCTCAAAATACATTCATTTTGGCAAATCCGTGATAAAATTGGAAAAACTTGTTTGATTGATGATGCGGGGTTGACTATTAGGAACCTTTCAATATAGGTTTTCCATTTCGTTGGTCTATGGTCATGGTTGAAATTTTACAGAGGATCAAATAGTAGGTCTTCCAGTCAAAATAATGTTATTAATCTGGAGTATCAAAATCTTAAATTCTCAAGTGGCTTTGTTTTCCATGGATCTTGGGCCTTTAAATAGCAATTAATAAACGGAGTAAGATATGCTTTTGTGAGAGATCATGGGCTCTTTTGAGTAGAATTTTCAATGAAAAAGGTCAAATAAAAATAGCTCTGACATTGGAGCTTGGAGACACAAATCTTTGTCTTGTGATTAAGGCCTGTTGGATGTCTTTACAGTATAGTTGTACAATTTCTTGATGTTGAGCAATGTTACTCTTCATCTTAAGTCTTGTCATACACAACCACACATGTTGTGTCCCATTTCAAGTGGTTTTTTTCTATCAATCACTTAAATGACACCCATTGAAATGTGTCACGCCACCAACTGTGATTGGGGATGACAGATTAGGATGAAGAAGAGCATTTCTCAATTGTTTATTCTGTAGTCTTTGGGCTTTTAAATTTAGTCCTTCATCCATTTACTTTGTCTGTTCTACTAACTATTCCATGGACACTGAGTTGGAGCATAGTATGTAGATAATGTCTTAAGTTTCTAATCTGTCTTGGCATATTTCAGTCAGCTGTGCGATTATTTGGATCATCCATTTCTTCGAAGGATCTGATTAGTGTGTCTGGGGTAAGTTATGATGAAGTTTCAAAAGGCTTTGTTTGTCGTAACATGCATCAAGACCCATACATAAACGTGCATACACATAGGTGCATGGATGCAATATGTGTATTATGTTTATCTGATTTAATTGTGGCTTCTTCAGGCTTTTATTGAATAAAACCACCCTTTATATCCATGTGGTCAAGTATACAAGAAACTTTTCTCAACATCAAAGATTGTTGTGCTTGTGCACACAAGCTTGTTTGAGACTGGGTGCAAGAAGTTGGAAGTTTCATCCACGAATTTCACACTAGGGTGTTTTCTCTGATTCCAACATTTTGTCGTCAGTTCCAAGCTTTATTGATGTGATAGTGGAACTTCATATCATCATTCAAACATTTTCTTTATTCGTTTTTATTGGAACTATAACTTAACACTTCAACAGCAACAGATGATAAATATAAGCACTCTCCATAAACGCAAGGACTTTTTCCTCCAGTTTTAGAAGCCCCGCCATGTGCTAACTTCTAAACGCTTTATTATTAGGTCATTCCACGAGATTGTCAAGGCATTTCTTGTAACTTGTAAAAGTGGTAACTTTGATGTGGCAAACAAGGAAGTCAATGATATAATTGCAGAGGGATATCCAGTCTCTCAGATGCTTTACCAGGTTTTCAAATTATACTTTTGTTAGTGGTTCTTTACCATTTGCAGTTGTTTGATAAAGATACAAATAATTGAATGCTTTTTTTCCAGTTACTTCAATTGCAAGTCTAAAATAAAGGTTGTTGGAGGCGTTTTTGGTCTGCAATGGCCTAGCGAAAATCAGAAAGTTTGACATAAAGTGTACAGTAAATCTAAGGTGCTCTCCATGTCTGGCGAGCAACTGTTCCAAGTCTATGAATATATTTATTCTTTTTCTTTCACCCGCTCTCTCCCCTTTCCCTCGGTTTCTCATTTCTCCCCAACAGATTCACTCTCTTTCTTTCTCCCAAACTGCTGAGCATTCGCCCTTCTCTTTCAGCCGCCGCCTTGTGGAACGAGTCCAGCGGTCGCCTCCTCCAGCAGACGCCGTCGTCTCCGACCGCTAATGTGAGTCTCTCTTCCTCTCTCTTCCTTGCTCTTCTCTCCCTCTTCTCTGTTGAATACTCTGAACGAAACTCCAAACTCTTCTCTCCCTCTTCTCCGATTGCCTCCTGAAATGTCTTGTTTTCTCATCCATTTCGTGCCCTTATTTTCCCAGCCAGGTCGAATCAAAGCATCGGCTTTTGATACCCGTCCCACGCCGAAGTCTCTTCCTCCACGAATCTCCCACTACAGGTATCGTATGTTTGCATGAATGCGATGTTTTTGTTTTTTTTTTTTTTTTTGTAGATGAAATGGTAAACGGTGGTTGTTATTGTTTTTATTTTTTCCTGCATTTGGGCGAGATTCTTGGTTATATGTAAAATCTGTTGGTGCTTGGACCCTGATGCCTCATCTTGACGTTGCTTGATCATAAGATTTGGGGTTGTTGCTTGACATTGTTGTAGATGGAGGCTTGTTTGTCTATTTTGTTTTTTCTTCAATGTCTTGAAATGGCAGTAGTCGAACTCTGCCACTTGGGAAAGTGAAGACTGCCACTCCCAGAATGTATTTTTGACAACTTCTTCATGAATTTATAATTATGAACTGTGTCAGTGTTTTTGGGTGGTGGTGTCGAAGTCTAGGGTTTTAATAAAACTGCATCAATTATATGGGATAGCCATTACAGCCCTCAAATCCTAGATGTTCATGTTAGGAGCCAGAAAATGATAAAGAAAGTCATTCAAGCTAGTTACATTCCTTAAACTAATATTCAATCAATATTCCAATTATAACTCCTAGAATATCAGTTGGAACAATCATCGTGGATGGCAAAATCAACTCTAAAAAGCTTTAACTATTGGGCATGCTGTCTGTTTATTCATTTGTGCCTCTGTTTATTCATAAAACAAAAACAAATGGGCATGCTGTCTGTTAACTATTGGGCATGCTGTCTGTTAACTCTAAAAAGCATTTGTGCCTCTGTTTATTCATAAAACAAAAACCATTGGGCAGTGTATCAATTTTATTAAGTAAAAACACAGATTTCCTAAAACACCTCACATGCAATCTCACCCAATAACCATGAACTAAATGTGGGTCTAGCATATGGAAAAACTCCCAATGCATGGTTTAGACATTAACGCTCTTACAACAAGGGATGCTGTCTAAATAATCACCACTAGTTTATTTTGACATAACTAGGCTTTGCATTATTTCTATGACCACTTTTGTCTGGCTTTACCATGGTCTGTTTCCTGTCAACTTGAACTAACCTCTCTATCAGTTAGAAAATCTGTTTCATTTCTTCCTCTAATGTACATTTTTGGCCTTACTGATACGGTTTTCTCACCAATTATGAATTTCACATGAATGCTTTTGGGGTAGGGACCTTCTGGGTCCCTCTATGTTTCTCACAGCTGATTTCCAGGTCCATCCCCTACCCATCTAGATCTTTCATATTTTATTCGAGTCTTTGGTATTACATGGTAGTATGACACACACACACACACACACACATAGATATAGAGTATCAACACCAGAAATAAAACGAAATTAGGTAGCAATAAGCTGGTTGATATGTGAGCTTCAATTTGAGTCAATAATATGTTTCAACCTCATCTGGACTCTGTTACAGTTCCTTGTCATAAACTCAGTCAACATGCTGATTTACTGTAAAAATTATAGAAGGGTTGGAAGTAGAGCTAATGGAAGCAGAGTTGTTGATTTTCATCTTTTGTTAGATTAATTCTTTAGATCATTAGGAAACAGATATGGGAATTAAGTAAAAAGGTATGTACTGAGTCCATTCTGTGAGTCCGAAATCACTAAATCCAGTAATAGCAGAAAAATATAAACTTAAGTGAAAGAAAATAATATTTGAGTTATTAAATTCAGGATAGTATAAAACAAATAATAGTGTACTCAACATATATCCTAGGATTGTAGTAAAGAAAAAAAAATTAAAACCGAATTGAGGGACTGCCTATACCCAACCAGTAAAACTAGAAAATCAGATAACCAATTCCTAGCTTGTAATTAGTCATTCAATTACAGTATCCTCTTGTGTACTTGGGCTATGTTCTAATTGAAGTTGATTTGTCCTCTAGAAAACCTATATCCTTGCCACACAATTTCTTTGTTGTAAGTAATGTTGCCACCCAAATCTGTAAACTAGTGGGAAACACACACACACTTTCAAAGGCACCCACGCACATGTCCAGCCCAAGTGACTATTTACTAATGAATCCTGAAATGGCATTGGCTGATACTTTCTTTTCAGATTTTCTGTCACATGCTTTTAAGCTGAATAATTTACTCTCTTTTATTCTTTCATTCATCTGGATCAGATTTTCTGTCACATGCTTTTAAGCTGATTTGTTGTACTAGAAAGTTGTTGGCATGTTTGTTAGGAGAAATTACTTCATTCAATAATTGAATTTTGTGATTGGTTGTTATAGAAAGTTGTTGGCATATTTGTTAGCTTCAACCACAATTCTAAATATAAAAATTGGGTAGAATAAATGTTTGTATGTTTATATATGTGATTGGTGGGTGAATGGTTGGCAAAATATAATTATTTTTATAATTAAGTAAATTATAAAAACTAAATATTTATAATAATTTGAAGTTAAATAGTTAAATAATAATTTATTTAATAAAGTTATTAACTAATATATGAAGTGTATTTGTAAAAAAAAAAAAAAAATTTAATATTATATTAATATATAATATTTTATTATTAATTGGACTTTAAGATAGCTAGTCCAATGTGGACTAATATATCTAGAAATCTATTTTAGACTTGCATGTTACCATTCTAGCTAAATTATGGACATGGCCTTGGCCATTGCCAATGCTCTGAGGCAGATGACGTATCAGATGAACAGAAGGCCAGAATTTGCAAGAAATTGGCTGAAGCAGATAAGGTTAATTATTTAGTTTGAGACTTTTTTCAAGCATTTAAAATAATGGAGTTTGGTATCATTCTGTTAAAAATGAAATGAATCTTACCATAACTTTGTTGTCTTCCTAGTCAAGATGTTGTACATATCGTTTAGAATTCAGATGCTATCTTTTTGAATATTTGAGATTGCTTGAAGGTGAATCATACTTCAGCAACGTAAGATGCTATAAAGAAGCTTTTAAATCATTGTTGAACCTATGCTCTCTCTCAGTAACTTCCTAGGGTTTACTGATTGCCTTTCTCAATTGATCGAACTCGCTATTGCCATTTACCATAAGAAAAATGACCCTAGCCTTAAAATTTTAAAATCTGCTCCTGAATAACGTTGTACAAGTACTGGATGTTTCTGGTATTCCTACTTATCAAGTAGAATTTCTGGTATTCTTGCACGTTTTGGTATTTGGAAATTCTAGGGTGCTATTTTCAAATGAATGTTATAAAAGACGTTTATTGTTTACTTTCCTTCATGAACTTAGGAATCATTCTTTATTCATGCAATAAATAATGGTATCTACATTGATGGCTAATTTTTAAAGTAGCAGTCTACAGTACAGAGACATTGTTTTGCATGGTTCTTACTTCTTTTAATTTTGAATCGGCAGTGTCTCGTTGATGGTGCAGACGAGTACCTGCAGCTGCTGGATGTAGCTAGCAATACAATGCGAGCTCTTTGTAACATGCCGCAAGAATTCTCTTACGAGTGCTAGACAGATTGGAACCCTGATCTAGATACAGTTTGTTGTCATATCATGCAGAGACAAGCAAATTCAGCTTTGGATGGACGTTGAATTTATAAAGCAGATCAGTCTTTTTGCAGCCTGATGCTGATAAGTCTTTTTGCAGCCTGATGCTGATATCATTTAGCATTCACACTGCAGATTTTGCTTCAAGAGTCTGTTTGGCAAGTGTCTCTTTTTGGCTTCAAGGACGTTCATTTCTGAGTAAACCCCACTAGCAAATTTTGCATTAGCAAAGCCTTCAAACTTAAAACTTAGAACTAATAACAGTTTTTTGTTGGGCATTAAAACGGCTTAAAATGTTTTTCTTTATTAAAAAAAAAACCTTCTTCATTTCTTCCAATTTCTTAATCTCTCTCTCTCTCTCTGACATCGGGTTTGGATGGTAGTTGGGAGTTAGACACTGTAGTCTACAAGCTATTTGTTCTCCACAAAGAAATATGTATTATTTTATTATTACGTGTTCTTCCTAAAGGTAAGGATTATTAAAGATCAAATAGAAATAAAGTAGGGAAGTCAATTGATTTGAGATTGTAACAAGCGCCCGTTGAGTGGTTAATATAATTAATAAACATTCAACTGCACGACCTTAAATTTAATTAATGTTATCTTTGTCTGATTATCCTAATTATCCCCCACCTGTTGAATATATATATATATATATATATATAAGATTTCTGTTGCAGACACGATCCAAACCTGTAAAAAGGACCCAAAATAAGGACGTTTTGGCAGTAATCAGTGATTACTAATCACTCACTCCGTCATCAAGAGTGCGTACGTACGAGATGTCCTTCTTTGGCAATTTATGTTGATACCTAATTTTGACACTTTGTATTTTTTTTTTTTTAATAGTTACAGAAGTAATTATTAATGTATTGATATTTTTTTATATATTTTTTGAAATGATAAAAAAAATATAAATAAAAAAATTAAAAGAAAAATGAGGGAATGATTTTGGCCTAGCGGTAAGAGGAATCGGTGAATAGGAGGCGGCAGAATAGCTTGACAAAACAGTATTTTCCAAAACGAGCAATGTTATTGACTTACATCTTGTCATGATATCTACTTATTTTCGTTAATGTGTCGTATTTTAAACGGAAATTCTCACGTGTTAATTATTTTAATGGCAGCTACTTCAAATGTATTATATAGCAACTCTAATGGAAGTACATCGATCATGTCTTTTATACATACATACATATATATTGTAATGTTTTAAACTTTTGAAGAGCCTTACTTGAAGTAAGAATGACTAATTAATAATATAATCGAAATCTTATTGAAGCTATTATAAAGAGGAAAAATTTATCATTCTGAAAAAATATGAAATCTCATATATCACATATTGTTATCGGCCATTATTATCAATCAGTATAAAATAATATAAAGGGAAGACCAAGGTGTATGAGTCACGCCATTGGCTCTAATTTGATCGATCCTATGATGGCAAGTGTATTGCAAATTTGCAAGTGTATTAGGATTGATTAGATGGCAAAAGATCATATTCTTTAGCTATCTCTATAACCAGTGGCTCCTTGGGGCATGGCCCCCTTACAATTTGACAAAATAAAAAAAAAATATGTATGTGTTAATTTTTTTTATTTAATAAATAATATTAATTTATCATGTATTGGCCCTCATTCTAAAAATTATTTTGGCCCCTCCATAAAATTTAATCTGATATAAAAATGAAATAAATAAAACACATCTCATATAAAATAAAATACATAATTTTTATTATAAATAAAAAAAATTATAATTATAACTAGTAGTATTTCTAACCTCTTTCCATTGTCAATATTGAAAGAGAAATAGTTAAGTATTTTGATTTAGATTCAATACTTGATGATTTTGTTTGTTTAATATATTTGTATGAATGTCTTTATATTATTTCAATGATATATTGTTATTGACATATCAAATATTTTTTTAATACATAAATTATATTAAACGTATTTTATTTATATTGTAAATTTTCTTATCAGATTATTATATATCGTAAAAAAAATTATATAAAAATAGAATAAAAAATATTTTATATATTCCGTTATAATTGTATTTGGCCCCCCTAAAATAAATTCCTAACTCTGCCACTGTCTATAACGAATATTGACTTGCTTTTATAAACTAAATTTACTATTACCGTACTAATATGATCGAATTACACAAAGAACTATTTAATCTAGATTTAGAAAACAAAATTATCTTAATTAGTTATAGAGTAATGCTATCCACTATTTTTTTTTATTATCATTCTTCTACTATCTTACGATGTGACATTTAATAATTAAAGACTATTTGTTGTGTTTAATTTGTAAATCGATAACTTGATACTTCGTCAAAATATATTGAGAAAATGATAAAACAGACTATAAATATAATTTCACTATATAGAGTAGTGAAATCAACACACATATTATATTACTAGTAAGGGATTTTATGTGCAAGGCACATATTTTGTCGTAATGCAATATTCAGAATAATAATTCTGTGTGGTGGACCCATATAATTCAAACTTTTGTTTTGAGTCATTCTATATGATTAAATAGTACTTACATCTTAAATTATTGTTGCGGGAATCTTTAACTTTATTAATCATAAATTAACGTGATGACATTCGCTTTTAGTTTTTGCTACCTTATCTTTTGGACGTTATTATAATTGCAAGAATCCAAATTTGATTGAGGAAGGTGGGACCTAACGTGGGAAAATCTTCTGTCTTCTTACACGTGCATATCTTTTTTGTAGACCCCACGAATATCATCAATTAGATTTCATCAACACGTAGTCATGCGTTGATCTTATCGCTAAAAATTACTAATTAATTTTGAAAAGAGTACATGATTGATTAATCGTTGAAACTGAAAGAAGGAGTTCTTCATGATCTTGCAAAACTAAGAGGTGCTTACTCATAACTTATTCTTTAACAGCAAAAGTATAATAAAAAAATTAAATAAAAACTTGGATCAAAAAGAAAAAAAAAACATATGAACAAGATAGAAAAAAAAATTGTTTGTGGATCTGAAAATAGAAACTTAATATACATCAATCGCACAACAAGGAGGAAAAAAAGTGCCAGAAATTAAACAGATGGAAAAAAAAGACAGACGGAGAGACTTAGCTGAGCTTGAAAAACACAGATCCAGAGAGACAAAAACGGTGGCCAGCTTTTTAGACCGGACAAGCACCGCATTATTTTTATAGATCTTCTGGAATTGTCAGGCGCCGCAAGGCTAGTCTACTACATCTCTTGTCTCTTGTAGAGAGACGCTTCACGATGGACGCCGTGAAGCAATAGAGGTGCTTCGTCCTTCCTTTCATAATTTTTTGTTTTTTTTTGTTTTTGTTTTTGTTTTTTTTTTTTTTTTTTTTTTTTTTTTTTTTTTTTTTTTTTTTTTTTTTTTTTTTTTTTTTTTTTTTTTTTTTTTTTTTTTTTTTTTTTTTTTTTTTTTTTTTTTTTTTTTTTTTTTTTTTTTTTTTGTTTTTTTTTTTTTTTTTTTTTTTTTTTTTTTTTTTTTTTTTTTTTTTTTTTTTTTTTTTTTTTTTTTTTTTTTTTTTTTGTTTTTTTTTTTTTTTTTTTTTTTTTTTTTTTTTTTTTTTTTTTTTTTTTTTTTTTTTTTTTTTTTTTTTTTTTTTTTTTTTTTTGTTTTTTTTTTTTTTTTTTTTTTTTTTTTTTTTTGTTTTTTTTTTTTTTT
>QGSO01000745.1:0-18271 GCA_011037825.1 Carya cathayensis | reverse complement strand
TAGCAGGGGCATATCTAGGAAGATGGAGAGAGAGAGATGAGCGAGAGGGAGACAGTAGAGTGAGAAGGAGAGAGATGAACCCAACTTCGTTTGTCCTATAACGCCTGGATAGAGAGTAAGGTTCCATCAATGAGAGATGAAAATGCATAATTTTTAGGGATAAGTTATGCGGACGACGTTGCAGCAGCCCTAGTCAGGCATGGCCTACTCCATTGAAAAATCAAAAAAGTGAGGAGTAAGGTGACCGGACGATCCGGTGAAAGCATGCTCGTGCGCGTGGTTGAATAAACTGGATTGGAAGAAGGTGCTGGCGTCCACCAATCGGAGAGATCCGGACGGCTGGTTTTAAGAGTACGAAAGTGGACTTGACGCACACTTCAATTCAGGTTAATTGTGATGTCAAATCACAAGGAAGAAGAAGGAAAGCGTGGAACAAAGTCTACAAATTGGGCTACCTGATCATCCATTATTATTATTAATTATTATTTTAAAAAAATAGGAACAGATAGATATGGTGTCAAAAGCTAATTCACCGAAGCATAGATAATCATTCACCTTAATCCACTACCACTACTACATCACTCCTAATCATCCCCACCACCATTAATTGGGTTAATTATATGCATGAGTTTCTTAGTTTCTCCAAGCAGCTGCCGACGTTCCAAATAGTATTTGTGATATGCTCTCATTTTTTTGCTGTCTTACGATTCATGACTTTTAGTAGTGTTTAGTGTTAAAGCAATGCCATACTTTTAACATGTTAACTAAAACTTGAAATTGATAGGGACACGGCCTTGACCCTAGCTATAGTACGTACTGGATGTCACCCCAATATAAACATAAATTATTTTCACCCCCTTGATTGATGGTAATAATGAATTGATGTATTAGATCATGATCGTCTCTCGCCAGGCAATCATGTGGACACACATACATACATACATACATATATATATATATGTATATGCGCATATAATATAGATTAATCGTGACTATGATATATATATATATATAGATCTTTTATGTCATGTCCCACATGCATTACATGGTAGTTGGCTTGCTAAAAAAAAAAATTCTACTAATCATCTTCATATCAAACATGTCATACATAATTTTTTAATTTTTTTTATTAAATATGTAGTATATAGAAAGATGAATAGAATTTAATTAATTTAAGAAGAATAAAATAAAACGAAAATAAAAATAAATATGAATATGTAATAAAAATTAATTTTTAATTTTTTCTTAATTATTAAGAATGTTAAAAAAATATTTAAAAAATAAAAATAAAGAGGTGGTAAAAAAATAGTAAGCATATTATTATTATTATTATTGTTGTTGTTATTGTTGTTGTTTAAACTACATATATATTAATTGGAATAAGTACGTAGCTACTAATCTATTTGACCCGTTGTCCAGTTCAACCCGCAGTTAACGGGTGGGGTCAGATGGATTCATCGCTCGGGTGTGGGTTGTTAATTTTTTTTTAATAGGCCTAATTGCACCCCATGTTTGTTTTCATGATTAATTGCATCATGAAAAAAATTATGAAATTTCATCATCTTTAAACTCTAAAATTAGTATTCTTGATCACACAACAATCATCTTTAATGGATGATCATGATCTTACAAACAATGATGATATATTAATCTTGATCGTGATTGCCCATTATATATATTGACGATTGCCCATTAAAAATTAATTATAATTTATTCTAATATTACATATATATAAATATATATTTATATTTATTGAAACATGTCTATTAATGAAGTATGAGGAGACGGATGTTGTACCAGATAGCTTTGTTATGACACAATCATGCTCAACAGCTAGCTAGCTAGATGTATATAATTATGATTAATGGGTGTGACAATTAATTCTATATGGATTAAGATGCTGTATGTACCACTAATTGTTTGGATAAGCACAAAAGAAAGTTAAAATAATTAACTCCTTAGATGAATATTATTCGGAACATATATAAGTTACGAATATTATTGCCGGCCACTTAACATTTGTGAAAAAGATTGAAAAGTACGTCCTTCCTACTTTTGATGTCCTCTCTCTCTATATATATATTCCTCCTGTCACATTATCAACATTGTTATTCCATTTTTCTAAACCTTTTTAATAAAATAATTTTTTTTTAATTTTATTTTAGTTTTGATTTTGATTTAATGTGTTTGAAGAGTGTAGTATTGAAATACAAATTGATCGAGATGCGTTGGAATTATCTATCCAAATTAAATATCCTACGTTGATTCAGAATGATTGAATGCGGGGAGAGAGAGTGGGCTGTAACAGCTGGTTGCTGTTTGGGCGACATCTGTCCAATGTTGGACTTGGCTAC
Organism: Carya cathayensis; assembly: GCA_011037825.1. Lineage (NCBI taxonomy): Eukaryota > Viridiplantae > Streptophyta > Magnoliopsida > Fagales > Juglandaceae > Carya > Carya cathayensis. The sequence continues at coordinate 15,917 of QGSO01000745.1, read as the reverse complement.
CACACAAGTTGCTAAAGTTGGTGTCCGAAAGGAATATAATCCAAGAAAATATCTAAAAGCATTGTGTATGGAGCATGGACCGTGGAGAAGTTTTCGAGTATGAGCACGTGCCATGGGCCACCCATGTCACAGCAAATGTTGGTTTTCGCAATTTAGAGCCGCTCGATATGTCTCGGATTCAACGGTTTAGATTGGAGAATGTACTGTCGGGTCTGAATCGTGGCCGTTCACGAGGCTTTGCAGTGGGGTTATTAGCGACTTGATGATGAGATTGAGCGCACAAAGAGAGAGGACAGAAAGGGTTACAGAGAGCAACGCATAGTAGGCGGAGAGAAAAAAGAGTGAGAGAAAGATAGGAGGAGCTAGATAAAAGGAAAACTGATATATTTTTCTGTCTCTGTTAATACAGCTTCGAGGAAGTCGAAGATAGTGAATCGGTTTGTAGCCAGAGATTGCTTCGTGCCTCCAATTCTCACCGGTCGTGACCCCATTTTCAGCGAATTATGGTTGGTTTCGCTTGATGAGTTGCGTGATTATTGCACGCCAACAACAGAGAAGATGGTGCCGAGGAGAGCTCGAACGAGAGCGTGAATGACGAAGAAGAAGACGAGTATGAAGACGGAGCCGCCTCGGTGAGGATGATTCCCCAAAATCCGGCACCTATATCGTCGTCAACATCGATGTCCAATCATCGGAAGAGTTTTCCTCCTCCAGCCAAAGTTTTTAGGGCGGCGCCGACTTGGAAGGCCGCAGACGAGATGATTGGCGTGTCGGTACCCAAAAAAGCACAGTCAGGTAGAGCGCTGGAGGAGACCCGGTGAAGATTTATGCACCCAAATCCCATCCTTCCCCCTCCCTCTCTCTCTCTCTCTTCCTTCACTTTTCGTATTCTCATTCTTCCGTTTCTCTCTTCTCTCATCTGAACCCTCTCTCTCTCTCTTCCTTCACCTTTCCTATTCTCGATAGATATATAGCCACTTACACGGAAATAATTTTATTGTGCATTAAGGCGTGAGTAGGATTTGAAGGATCACATCTGTAAGTGATAAGCATTAAGGGACAAATATTTGAAGGAGGTGATGAGGATTGGTTATGAGGATTTAGACACCTGTAAGTGATAAGCATTAAGGGGAAGATATTTGAGGGAAGTGATGAGGATAATCTTTACTGTGTATTTTTAATTTTTTATTGGATTTACTGTGTATTTTGAATTTATTATTATTATATTACTGTGTATAGTTACTGTGTATCAATCGAATTATTATATTACTGTACATCGTTACTGTACATTACTGTTCAATTCAGGATAAAATTGGATATTACTGTGAAAAGGAAGGATAAAATTGAAAGAAATGTTGTGCTCACTATTCATATAAAGATTGACTCTTTTATATATAAGAAGATATATGAAGATGAGAGATAATATTGTTTCCTAAGTTAGGGTCTCAAGATTTTCATATGTACGTACTTATATCGATTATATTTTATTTTGAAATTTGAAAAAATTAAATTATTTATTATATTTTGTTTAAAAATTTGAAAATTTTGTAATGATTAGATAAGATAAGATAAGTTCAACTCTAAATCCAAACTAGACCTTAGCGTAACTTTTAAGGGTGATGCGAGTAATGGTTTTTCACAAGTTTTAATTATACAAGGTTTTTTTCGAAAAAATCTAGTTGCAAGCACAAGTGTGTACTAATATGTGCACCAATCTAATATGATTGGTCAAAAAGTATATTTTATTGAAAATAGTGCTAATTTAAATTTTAAATATGAAGGAATTAGTATTGGTATGCAAATTAGTACGCGACTTTGTTTGTATATAGTAAAACTTTTGCTCATATTTCCTAAAAGAGTTAGCTCACCATTAAAAAAAAGTGAAAAATATAATTTTTTCGTTATAGGATCTACTTTTTTATACAGGATTTGTATGAAATTTTCACACATAAGACATGTAAGTAGCATTACTCATAATGAAATACTTACTATACTTTTACAGCTCATTTCATAACTAATCAACCATTGAAAATATGACACTTCATTAAAAATGAACTTTGATTTTGTAAAATTATAAAAAGGTTTTAAAAAAATTGTTACCTGGTCATTTTCTAATTTTTAAATAATTTGAAATATGCGTGCCTTAGTCTCTCTCAACTGCTTTCTTTTCCTGGAAAGTGACTGAGGTGAAACGGTTAGTATTCTCCCTCAATTGAGGAAGGAAGGTTTTCTCTATTTGCGAGTGTGAGCAGAGGAGTGCGATGGAGGACATGGAGGAGGTATGGAGGAGATTGAAGTTGAATGACGAAGAGGATGGGCCGATTGAGATACAGCATGATGATTCAGTTTCGATGAGTCTGAAGAGCGAACGAAGTCTGGTGGGAAAGGTGATTTCAGTGTGATGGATTGGGAAGGAAGTTGTCAGATCTATAATGGAGAGAATCTGGAAGGTAGGAAAACCAGTGGAATTTCATGAAATTGGAAGTAATCGTTATGTTGTAACTTTTGTAACCCGAAAAGATAAGATGAGAGTACTTGGTGGATGTCCATGGTTGTTTGACAATCATCTATTTGTATTAAAAGAATTTGACGGTAAAATGCAACCTAATCTGATTGATTTTGATCATGCTTGTGACGCCCCCAAATTCCGCTTGGGATTGAACGAACATTTGAAGCGTCGAGACATGCAACACAAGGTTACCTGCCCCCGTTCATGACATATAAGATGCAATGTTCCTAACATGCATCTAGCATTATGCAATATTCGCAGCGGATAATTTTTTTCTTTAGCAATACTATGCACCAAACTAAAAATATCCCAAATACTTGAAACATATTTCATACATAAAGGCATACTAAAAAGCCGTGATCACCACACACACTAGTCTAAAATGGTTGTGATCAAAAGAATACTTGAGATACAAATCCAAAAGTACAAGTATTAACCTAAGTTAAATACTATACCATCATCAACATCGCACCGTAGCCTAGATGACCGTATTCAGTTGGTCAGATTCCAATTCTCCTTTGGGTCCTGTAACAAGATCTACCATTCGGGGGGAATGGTAGTTGGGACTACCACAGTGAGATTTGATTACAAATCTCAGTAAGTTAACATAAAACTCACACACAGGTTAAAAATGCATGCATGGCAGTAAAAGCATAAATGCATAATTATAGTCATACATAAACATAGTATAACTTGACATATAGCATGACTTAACCAGAACTTAAGCGTGAACTGAACTTGACTTAACATGGCATGAACTTAAGCTTAAAACATAACATGAACAATCAACATAACATGAACGTGAAACATAACATGGACATGAACATAACATAACATGAACGTGAGCTTGAACGTATCATAAACGTGAACATAACATGATGTGAACATGAACTTGGAACATAACATGAACATGAACATAACATGTACGTGAGCATAACATAACATGAACTTGATCTGAAACTTGACTTAACATAAACTTGGAATCTTATTTAATTGTCTTGATTAATAACGTGCATTAATACGTACTCCACAGTTGTTGTGGCCCCACGTATTCAAGTAACATAAAACATAATACGTACTCCACAGTTGTTGTGGCCCCACGTATTCTACATGTCACAATTGCTGTGTCTCATGTAGTGTATGCTCCACAGTTGTTGTGGCCCCATACTTCATGCTCCACAGTTGTTGTGGCCCCATGAATTCACATAACATAAAATATAATACGTACTCCACAGTTGTTGTGGCCCCACGTATTCTACATGTCACAATTGCTGTGTCTCATGTAGTGTATGCTCCACAGTTGTTGTGGCCCCATACTTCATGTAACATAAAATATAATACGTACTCCACAGTTGTTGTGGCCCCACGCATTATAAGTAACATAAATATAATACGTACTCCACAGTTGTTGTGGCCCCACGCATTATAAGTAACATAACATAAATATAATACGTACTCCACAGTTGTTGTGGCCCCACGCATTATAAGTAACATAACATAAATATAATACGTACTCCACAGTTGTTGTGGCCCCACGCATTATAAGTAACATAAATATAATACGTACTCCACAGTTGTTGTGGCCCCACGCATTATAAGTAACATAACATAAGATATAATACGTACTCCACAGTTGTTGTGGCCCCACGCATTATAAATAACATAACATAAATATAATACGTACTCCACAGTTGTTGTGGCCCCACGCATTATAAGTAACATAACATAAATATAATACGTACTCCACAGTTGTTGTGGCCCCACGCATTATAAGTAACATAAATATAATACGTACTCCACAGTTGTTGTGGCCCCACGCATTATAAGTAACATAAAATATAATACGTACTCCACAGTTGTTGTGGCCCCACGCATTATAAATAACATAAAATATAATACGTACTCCACAGTTGTTGTGGCCCCACGCATTATAAATAACATAAATATAATACGTACTCCACAGTTGTTGTGGCCCCACGCATTATTATAACATAACATGTCTTATCTTTCTTAATGCATGTGATATTATTTAATATCATATACTTTTCTAACATGGCGTATACTTGTAAATGGCATAATATGATTTAATCATAAACATTTCATGGCATACATGTATCATATGGCATACTTAACATGGCATACTTATAACATACATCATTGTATGGCAGAAAAGATTATTTAACAGATAATTATTCATGAGAGATTAAATCATACGTAACAGATAAACATGTAATGACATAGCATGACATGGCATATACGATAACATACATACATAAATTGTAGTTCTCTTACCCATCACACATACACAATAAACTGATAGTAAGTTAGAGGCTAACTTACCTCGATCGTCGCGTTCTATGAGAATAGAGCGCGAGACACGAGGAACTGCACAACAGCTGGAAGAGGAACACTCAAGTCCTTAAGATTTTCACTTCTGAACTCAATTGCCATATTGTAAGCACTTGCAACACCACGGCCAACTTGAGGTTTCACTATACTCGGAAGAGATAAATTGACTTCAGAAAGCCTTTGCACTAAAACAAGTTCATTAAAATTATCAATAACAACCAAACAAACAACTCATTTCTCAATCCATATACTCTTAGCCATAGTCAACCACAAGATGACACCAGTCACCCCGGACTATAATCCATATCATCACTGCTTCGGGACACTGTCATACAGTTTCCCAACACTACACCATACGCTCCACACTTCTCTGCTACGCCATCCAACCCTTCGTGACACGCCATCCGGTGTATCACGACTTAGTACAGAGTACACTCACGTGAACTCTCTTCCATTCACACTACAAAACCCATCACTGCGATACACGTCTCACGGTGCATCGCTACGCGACACGGAGTACGCGCTACGCGTACTTCCTTCGCTACAACACTCATCAACACGATGCACATCACACGATGCATCGCCATACAACACGGAGTACACTACATGCGTACTCCCTTCCTTCTACGACACACATCACTACAGCGCACGTCGCGCGGCGCGTCGCTGCATTACACAGAATACGCTACACGCGTATTCTCTTCACACAACCCGCCGTATCACATCTACGGCATCCATCTCACGCCTATACTTCACAGCACAGTCCACAAAATACACAATCAAACTCAACACTTCACAACCACACTTCGCTTCACAACTACGCAACGAACTCCACAAATACAACTACACAATTCACAAACCAACCAACTAACTATTTTAAACGTAAAATAACTAGAGATAGAGGGTTATACCATCGACGGGATAACACGTGCGTCGCTCGCTACTCGTCACGAACATGCGTCAGAAGAACGTACGTGGCGGTAACATCGCGTACGGTGGCTGTCCACCACACAAAGTGGTAGTTTGGGTTTGAGAAAGGCTAGGCGTGGTCTTGGAAGACTCACGGTCGCCTCGTGGTGGTCAAAGGTGACGGAGCACGGCGGCATCACGCCGTGAACAGTAAATCCGAACGGTGAGCGGAAACGCGAGGTAGCGAAAATTCATAGAACTTCATGGCAAGCTAGGGATAGGTAGATGAACATGTGGTGGAGCTGTGGTAGCGAGGTGGTGGTCGGACGGTGGCTAACGGCGGCGGATCGGCCGTTTGAAACCATTTTTGGCCTTGGAGAGTGTAGGAGAGTGAGGGCTCTACGAAGCTCCGTTGGTCATGAAATTTCTTGGGGAGGTTCATGAGGATGAGAGGAACAAGATGGTGGTGGTGAAACACCACGGGTGGCCGTGTACGGCGGCGCACGGTGGTGAAACCGAACGGGTGTTTTTAAGAAACCCATATGAGAAAAGTGAGAGTTTGGGAAAAAGAAAGACATGGGGAGGAAGCCCTTGATGAGGTGAGTCCAATGGTGGTGCTTGGTGGTTGATTTGGCCGTGTATGGTGGTCCAAAAATGAGAAAAACCCCTAGAGACCCATATCTTTGAAGGGAGAAAGAGAGAGAGTGAGAAGTCGGTTTAGTACACCACCGGCGTGGTTGGACTCGCCGGAGGGAGAGGAAGAGGCCGGAGTGGGAGGTGGGGTCCGGCGGCCGGAGGTGGCGCCGGCTGGAAGCTCCAAACCGAACGGCAATGGAGTTTGCTTCTCCATTCCGTCGGCCAAGAGAGAGAGAGGGAGAGAAAAAGAAAAAAAAAAGAAAAAAAGAAAAAGTGAAGAGAAAAAAGGTAGGGCCAGAGTATATCGCTTCAATTCTACATTTCGGGATCCTCAAATAAACCAACAGTGAGTTAAAACACTGATTAAAAACGCGTAAATGTTTTATTTTAAATAAAACACTTTAAATAAAACACTACGATGAATTAAGGTAGAATATTATTTTATAAACTAAAATTTATAAAATAATATTTCCTCATCATTATATAAAAATGATAAAGTACCGTTAATTAATCGAAGATGATAAAATCATTTAAATTAATAAAACACTTAATTACTACACTGAGAAGAATTAAGATAGAATATTATTTTATAAACTAAGGTTTATAAAATAATATTTTCTTCATCATTATATAAAATGATAAAGTATCATTAATTAATCAAAGTGCATAAAACACTTAAATTTAAATAAGAATTTTCAACGTAAAATTAAACCTCTTAATATCTTAAAACAATTAAAATATTTAATCTAAATAATTATCCACAATTATAATATTTTCAGAGCTCACTAAATTATTATAATTGTGCTACTTTAAAAACAAGCTTATCTAATACTTTGAAATTCGATGGATAAGATTCGGAAAAACGCCATCGAGGTACAACGCTTAGGATAAAACTGTTCATGATTTTACAGTTGTCGGTGAAGAACAAATTACGTGATTTACGAAAAATATAATCTATACGCGTGATTCCAGATGAGGGTAAAGACGAGAGAGATGTGATTGCTGTCGGAAGAGAAACCAAAACGGATTGCCTTGCCGTCTACTATGCGTGAAAAGAAAAGAGAAGAGTGAGGAGATAAGACTAAATTTTAGCGGGCTGTTACAATGCTTGTCTATGGGTGCAAATGTTAAACTTACCATTGAGCTATATGACAAAGAAGATGGGAGAGGAAATAGGATGATCGATGGGAGAGGTTATGGAGATTGATGTGCAGGAAGATGGCTCGGCTTGGGGAAGGTGTTTGAGGGTGAGGGTGGAGTGTGACTTAAGAAAACCTATAGCTCAAGGACAATCATAGTGGATGGAAGAAGCTAGGTGCCTTTTCAATATGAGAAGTTACCTAGGCTTTGTTTCAATTGTGGTAGAATTGTACATGAAAAGGAGGGATGCAAGGGGAATGATGAAAATTCTAGTCAGTATGGAGTGTGGCTTAGGACACTGCCTCAAACCAGAAAAGGTGATGCTAAGGGGGAGGAGCAAAAAATGACAAAGAAAAATGAGAAAGAAAGGGATATTTCAAGGTAGAATTCAGAGGAAATGGAGAAGGAATGGGAGTCTCAGAAGGGAAGGATGAAGGAGGAGTTAGTGAAACAAGGGGTGACTGATGTGAATTCAAATTTGAAGGAGTCTCAGGAGGTGGTTGTTCAGCCTATAATGAAAGTGCAGGAGGAGAGTGAAAGTAGGCCAGATTCTTATGTGAATGTGCAGGATGATCAGACTATTGTGCTTGAAAACAAAATGCTGAAATCGACTGATGAGGATCTAGACAGTAAGAGATCATCAAGGTGGAAAAGAAGGGCTAGGGCTAGGCCTGAGTCAAGTAAGCTATCTAGTTCATACTCTTTGATGAAAAGAAATTTTGATTCTGTGGAAGATGATAGTGAACAAATTGATGTTGGTAAGAGAGTTAAGAGGATTGATGAAGTAGTCTGTGATGAAAACAAACTAAGGGTGGTGGCTGCTGAGCAGCACCACCTAGAATTATGAAAATTCTATGTTGGAACTGTCGAGGGCTTGGGAACCCTCGGACAGTTCAAGATCTTAGCCTTATGGTTAAGGAAAAGAGGCCCATTTTGGTTTTTGTTTGTGAAACATAAATCAGATCATGTAGAATTGTTGGTTTGCAAAGGAGGTTAGGCATGGAAGGATGTCTTGCTGTTGATTCTGATGGGAGGAGGGGTGGTCTTGTTTTGTTCTGGAGAGATAAGAAAGGTGTTGAGATTATCAACTATTCAAAGTGGCATGTTAATATTCTTGTTAAAGGAGAAAGGGAAGGTAGGGATTGGTGCTTCACAGGCTTCTATGGGCACCCTGAGTCAGGGAAAAGAGGGTTATCATGGGATCTATTAAGGCAATTAAAAACTGTAAACGATGTTGCTTGGTGTGTATGGGGAGATTTTAATGAAATTTTATGGCATAATGAGAAAGTGGGGGGAAAGAGGAGAGTTGAAAGTCAAATAAACTTGTTCAGGGAAGCACTAGAGGATTGTGGTCTGATTGATGTTGGTTGTAGAGGAAATGGCTTTACCTGGTCTAATAAACATTCGGATCAGTCTTTTACCAAAGAAAGATTGGATAGGTTTGTGGTGAACAATAGATGGAGATTTCTTTTTAAGGAAGTGGAGGTGATGGCTCTAACTGTGAGGTTTTCAGATCACCTGCCTATTTTAATCTCTACTATTGAAGGAGGAAATAGCATAAGGAGATTGCATTTCCCCTTCAGGTTTGAGGCTTGTTGGTTGCAACAGGAGGAATGTGAGCAAGTGATTAAAGAGAGGTGGAAGAAGAGTCTCTTAGTTACAAAACCTATTCAAAAAGTTCAAACCAGATTGCAATTTTGTAGTAAGTCATTGTTATCATGTTTCAAAGGGAGAGACAAGGGAAGAGGGTAGGAGATTGAGCAATGATAAAAAAAAAAGATAAGGGAGATACAAGGGGATCTTTGTCAAAATAATATGGAGGAATTGAAAGGTTTGCAGGATAGGGTGGGTTTGTTACTTGACCAGGAAGATGTGAAATGGAAGCAGAGTGCAAAGAGGAATTGGTATACTATGGGAGACAGAAACACTAGGTTTTTCCATGAGTGTGCTAATCAGAGAAGAAGAAGGAACAAGATTGTGTCCATATTGGATGGTTAGTCTGTTCTAAGGGAGAATGAAGAGGATATTGCTGTAGCTTTCAGAAACCATTTTTCTATGGTTTAAACTAGTGCAAAGCCATATGTTCAAGCTATTTCATGAGGGTGTAAAGGCTTTGGAGCCTAGGGTGTCAGCTTCTATGAATGAATTTTTGGAAAATGCATTCACAAGAAAGGAAGTTGAGGAGGCTAGGAATATGATGGGGGCCTTGAAGGCCCCGAGTCCTGATGGGCATGGGGCATGTTTCTTTCAAAATTTTTGGCATGTGGTAGGTGAGGAAGTAAGTAGTGCAGTGTTGGGATTCTTGAATGGGGGTAGCATGCAAGACTCTATAAATCAAACTTTTATTGCATTGATCCCAAAAGTTAATGACCCAAGAAGTGTGAATGATTTCAGACCTATAAGTCTTTGCAATGTTTTTTATAAGATCATTGCAAAGACTCTTGCTAATAGACTGAAAATGGTGATGGATGCTATTATTTCTAGATGCCAGAGTGCTTTTATTCCAAGGAGATTGATTTCAGACAATGTTATAGCAGCTTATGAGATGTTACATTCGATGAAGTGCAGACAAAATGATAGAGTTGGAAGTATGGCAGTGAAGTTAGACATTTCAAAGGCTTATGACAAGGTGGAAAGGAATTACCTGAAGGCAGTTATGAAACGATTGGGTTTTGGGGATAGATGGATAGGTCTGATCATGAAATATATCTCAACAGTTTCTTATGCTACTCTTGTCAATGGTAAGCCAGGTGATTTTATTTTTCCCACTAGAGGTTTAAGACAAGTAGATCCATTGTCTCCTTATCTTTTTCTTCTATGTGCAGAGGGCTTAAGTTCTATGCTTGAAAAAGCTCAAGTAAGAGGTGATTTTAAAGAGGTTTCAGTGGCTCGAGGGGGGACCATTTGTTATTTGCTTATGACTGCTTGATTTTTGGGAAAGCTACTTGGAAGGAATGGAAGACAATTAGTGAGATACTGGATACTTATGAGAAGGCATCTGGACAAAGTTTGAATAAGCATAAAACAACTATTTTGTTTAGTCCTACAATTGGTGCAAAGGTGAAAGGTGATATTGTGAAGGATTGTGGGGCTAGAATACATAGCAACTGTGAAAAATATCTTGGATTGCCAATAATGGTTGGTAGATCTAAATATCAAGCTTTTAACAGTGTGAAGGATCGAGTGTGGAAAAAGTTAAGTAATTGGAAAAATCAATTTTTTCCCCCTCAGGTAAAGAGGTACTCTTAAAGGCAGTTATCCAAGCCATTCCCACATATTATATCAGTGTTTTCAAACTCTCAAGGAAGTTATGTCATGAATTGGCAGCTCAAATGGCAAAATTTTGATGGGGTTTCAAGCAGAGGGAGAATAGAATTCAGTGGAGGAAGTGGTCTAAGATGGGACTGTCAAAGAATGAAGGAGGTTTGGGATTCAGAGAGTTAGAAACTTTTAATAAAGCTCATCTTGCAAAACAGTGTTGGAGGGTATTGATGAACCCCCAATCGATGGTTGCAATTATATTGAAAAATAAGTATTTTAGAAACACTGATCGGTTACATGCTACTTTGGGTTTCAAACCTTTATTTATGTGGAGAAGTATGTGATATTCTTTGAATTTGTTGAAGGAAGGGTTGGTATAGAGAGTAGGGGATGGTAAAAGCATAAAAATATGGGGAGATAGGTGGGTTCCAAAGGTTGTGACTTTTAAAATTCAATCTCCTATACACATGTTACATGCTGAGGCTAAGGTGGAGGAATTACTTTCAGTTGAAAGTGGAGGATGGAATGTGGGACTTAGAAAGCAAGTGCTTAATGAAGATGATGCTAATGTTGTATGCAAATTATTTGTTAGTTTTTCTAGACTTCCTTACAAGCAAATCTGGGCCTTCTTGAAAAATGGTTTGTATAGTGTAAAAAGTGCTTACCATGTAGAAGTTAACAAAAAAAGAAGAGAGGGTGGGGAGGCTTCAGGAAGTGCAGATGAAATTTGGAGGAAGCTATGGAATTTGAACATACCAGGGGTTACAAAGATCTTTGTTTGGAAGGTGATAAATGGTTAGAATTGCATAATTAAGTAGCTTAAATGAGTAATTTATTTTATTAAATGAGAATTGAGCACTTAATTATACATCAAATTCTAGTATTGGATGTCAAATTAATTGATGCCAATTTTTTGCACACATAAAGTTCTATATTTGTCTTTAAAAGAAATACACTTTTAATTTACAGCAGGGCATTATGAAAATGCTAGAAGAAAATAAAATCCGACTGGACGTAGAGTAGGACAGCAAAGAAAATCAACACAAGATGCAGGGGCAGTTTCGGGTGGCATGAGATTTTATTCTGCAGCAAACTTGAAGCACGAGCTGAATGCACATCTTTTTTGGCTTTTACGTATTGGGGGCAAACGGCGTGGGAACTAGAAAGGCCCAGACATGATTATTATTACTTTTGGGAGCTTTACTTTTTTTTGGTCTTGAGACCTTAAGAGCACTAGCATTGGCTTCATCAAAAACTAATGCATCTCTAAATTTTGATGAATTTACTTAAAATGAACCTACATTAGATTCATCAAATGAGTATTTGGGAAGTTTTGAATTACAGTAAATGTTACTCTTCCTTTAAATTTGAAAGTCTACTATTTCACATTCAAACTAATATTTTATTCTAATTTTAATAGGCAATGGTTTTATTTTATTTTATTCTAAATTAGTTGGGAATCAATTATTTAAGTATTAAATTAAACTATTAATGTCCATATGGTTAGTATAATTATAAAATATGAAGAAAAAAAATTAAAAATATTATTATTAAAAAATAATATTATATTATTATTTTGATGAATCTAATGACTAATCTAATGTGGAATTATAGATATGAAGGTTTTGGAGTTATGAAAAATTTGTACTTTTCATCAAATTTTAAAGATGAATTTGATGAGTCCAATGCTAATGCTCTAAGGAGGCTATCTTTATTTTTTTTTCTTTCATATTTTAGTTGCGAGGAGGCGGTGCGAGCTCTTCTCCTTTGTGTGTTCTTTTTTACGTTTTAATGTTTTTGGAGTCTTTAGCTTGTAGAGTTGCAGACCTTAGGGGCTGCTTGAATATTTTAGCTTCCTTTTTTTTTTTTTTTTTTTTTTCCGAGTTCTTCCATTGGGCGGCTTGATTTTATTTTTTTCTTGAGTTGGTAGTTTAGACGCAGGTTGGCGGGTTTTCTTTTTTCTATTACTTGTTTTCAGTCCTTGGTTTTATCGTAGTGCAGCATCTTTAGTTTCTTTTCGTTTCGGATGCCGGGCTTCATTTCATTTTACTTTTCATTTTCGTCATTTATGGAGTTGTTTTCGTTTCTTCCTAATTTTCATTCGGCGGCCAGTCATTATTTTTTACTCTCTTCTTGTTTTATGTTATTGTTGTCTACATCTTAGGGGTCGGTTTCATTTTTATTTTTCTGTTTTTTTTTTCTCACAGTTTTTTTATGGCTTTGCTTGGATTAATTTTTGTTGTTAGAAATACCATGTGTAGCTAATTTTTGAAACTTGGGTTGTGGAATGAGACTTAATTTATTTTGGATTCTAGTTTAATGCAATATTTTGTGGTTGAATGTTGATTTCACTAAGTTACTAGTTAGATTTAAATTGAAAATAGATTGCAGCTTTTGTTCTTAATTTTTTGTTGACGTAAGGCACAACAAAAGTTTGAAATTATCAATGCTTCTCTCGATTGATTGTAAATTTGTTTGGCTAGTAAAGTAGAGAATTCCTTAGGGAAATATTGCAAAACTTGAGCATAATTTTTTTTACCTTCCGTTTATCAATGTCTTGATTCGATTGTTAATTGAGAAAATTATCTAGGATCCGAAATAAAGAGAGTCTCATACCCAACCTAAGTATTTGTCAATTCGCATTTTTTATTAGAAACTCTAATTTTAGTTTTGATTAAATTTTTGCGGAAATTGAATTCTTACTTTTTTTCTTACCTCATCTTCAATATTTTTTCACATTGCATTTTATTTTATTTTATTTTTAATTATTTTCATCTCTCGTAGTCGACACACTTGTTACACGAAAAATCTCACAAACGCTTTGATAACCCTTTGTCCCTGTGGAATACGATCCTGGACTTATCCTTGATACAACTTGACACTTTTACACTTGGAAGCACATTCGAGACCGAGTTAGAAGGCTATGACAAACTGTCTTCCAACAAAGAAAAAATTGTTAAAAAAAAAAGTTGTTAAAAAAGCTTTATGTCTAGTGTGCAAGAGAGAGGATGAATAAGTTTGTCATGCTTTGTGGAGTTGCATTGGAGCAGGTGATGTTTGGGCTTATGAGAGGAGTCCAGTGCATAAATTGTCAAGTAATGAAAGAGAGTTTTTTGAACTTTGGTCTGAGTGGTTTTCAAGGTTGGCTCAGGATCAAATGGAAATAATGGCTGTGGTGCTTAGAAGGGTTTGGTTGAAAAGAAATGGTTGGGTCTTTGAAAACAGATTCGAGGGGCCTAACGATGTATTTAGTCAAGCTGTTATTTGTTTGACTGAATTTCAACAGGCATAAGAGAAATAGCAGGCTCAATCAAAACAAAGAAGTACTCAGTGCAGTAGGGCTCTTCATTGGAAACCACCTGTTGGGGATGTGGTCAAAGTAAACTGGGATGCAGCTTTAAGGAGTAATGATAGTAGTTGTGGAATTGGAGTGGTGATTAGAGACAGCTGTGGTGATGTTTTAGTCTCTTTATGTTGTTTCAGATCAAATGTTCCCAGTCCTTTAGTAGCAGAAATTCATGCTCTTTGGAGGGCCAAGAAGTTGTGTGATGAATTGAATTTTAGCAAAGTTCAATTGGAGGGAGATGCAGTATTGGTGGTCAATGCGGTTAATAATGCAGAAGAATGTTGGGAATGGCATGGTCAATTGATCGAGGATGTGAAGACTGTCTTGAAAAATAGAAGGCAGTGGACAGTTTTGCATGTCAATAGAGTCTGTAATAGTGTTGCACATGGTCTTGCAAAAATTGCTTTACGTATAGATGAAGAGAGAGTCTAGATGGAGGATCATCCTCAAGAGATTTTGAACTGTGTGAACTTTGATAAACTTTGTAAATCAGTTAACAAGTAAATTCAACATACGAGGTTTTCTTTTTTCAAAAAACAAAAAAAAAATTAATTTGAAATACAATGTGATAGTTTTTACCTTGTTGAAGTCCTAAATTTCCAAAAATTCATGTAAGTTAAAAGGCTACAAAATAGAAACTATTCTCGAAGCTATTTTCTTTTGAAATAACATATTCTCATTTTCATCCCCTTCTTTTTTTTTCTTCCATGTTTTATTGAACACTTGAAGTTGGGGGGACTAAGTTGGAACTTGGATTTGTTTTTTTTATTTCCTATTTCTTTTTTCTGATGTAGATTTATTGTTAATAAATTATTCAAACTATTCGTAATAGTTTTAAATTAATTAGTAATAATTTTAGACTAATTTGTGATATTTTGGAATTATTAGTTAGTAACTTTTTTAAGTTTATTTAGGGTCGAAACTAGTTTTAGATTAATTTATATTTAGAGATAAACATTATTTTTATATATTATAGATTTTCAAAATTTGTATTTCTTTTGCTAGATTTGGACTTAAAAAGAAGTTATAGACTCACAAATAGTCAAAAAGGCCGGTAAAAACATGTTATGGGTCCAAAAAAGGCCGAAAGGATCTCTAAAACTAGGACTGTTCATTTATCCGACCCGGACCGAAACCCAGATAACCGGGTTCCCGGTAATGGGTTTTGGCCTGGATCAAACCCGGGCTGAAATCCGCATTTCTAAATCCGAGTAAACCTGGGCTGGGTACCCGGATTTAAAACCTGGTACCTGGGTTTTTTGAAAAAATCCATCAAAACCCTACTCTCACTCTCATTTCTCACGCCGGTCTCCTCTCTCTCTCTTCGAAACCTTAGCTTCCTCTGCTGTCTGAATCTTCATCGCTCATGTCGTCGTCTTCATCATCACTCCCCGTCACTCCATCACCTTGTCGGTTTCTTGGGTCAATGAGATTTGATGCTTGTGGGTTTGGGTGAGTATGGCGTTGTCGGTTTCTCAGTCTCTTCCCTTTGTAAACGAGATTCGCGTAGATCATGCCGTTAGTGATTTTGTTTGTTGTTTGATACCTGTTACCTTTGTTGTTTGTTGTTGTTGGTTTTTCTGGATATATGAGTGTGTATGCCGTTAGTGATTTCTTTTGCTCGAGATGTTCATTTCGTGAAAGTTAGTTTAGATCTGCTTGTATCCTTTTTTTTATGGATTTTTTAGGATAAGATCTGTGGTAGCATCTGTTCAAGTTCAGATCTGCAGCAGTTTTTTAGGATTTTTTTTCCTTTTTTTACTTTGT